>JAPMNP010717588.1:0-10272 GCA_029874935.1 Atherina boyeri | reverse complement strand
ATCTTTAGGAGAGGGGCATTTTCCATTTCTCCCAATAATCCAGTGCAGATGAAAATTAAAGCCTATAAACTTATTATCTTGAATATCATTTTAAAGGACTCATAAGTGAGGAACTGTGCTCTTTTTTGTTGGTATTGTAACAGTATGAATCTCCTTTAATTTTATTGAGTTACATTTTTATAATCAAATACCTGATTGCGTGTTATCTAACCTTATTTGTAAATTAACCAGATAGTTTCTTGAAATAGGGCGACACCTAAAGGCGAAATGTGACTATTTGGCGCGGTGCATTGTGGGTCTCTAGTGCCACCCCGTTGTTGGCCCGTTTGGCTCACTCTTTGCAAAATGGCGACGTCCCTGGGATCCAACACCTATAACAGACAGAATTGGGAAGACGCGGTACGTGAAAACACCATCACTGTTTCAGCAGCAAACGACTGTAACTGAACGGGAACTCATATTGATTTTATTCTGAGACTTAAATGAGTTGTAGTAGCATCTGCTAGCTCAGTTTTTCTAAGTGGTCAGTTAGCCTTCCGCTAGCTAGTGTTGGCTAGCTGTGGAAGCATGGGTGTTAGCCTATTTAAGCATCTGTGTATATTAAAGTTAACCACGCTGTTAACATTGTTAAACAATGAAACAATTTAATTTGAAAACATAACGAATATGACTTCGCAAATCAAATTAAAGACTGTTATTTTATCAAGCCGTAACATGGACAACACAAGACTTGCTATTTAGGCTAATAAATAATAGCCTAGCAGAGTAACATTATTGAAAGACAAGAATTGTGGAAATATTGCACTCTGGTAATGTCCGTGATGCTACACTGCAGTGAAAATAAAATGTTAGCAGTTAGTAAGGTGTTTGGTATATTAATACATTTAAACAGGCTGCTGGCTACATTGTTAGCTTAACGTAACGGACTGTCTGGCGCTCATCTACGAAAAGTCCACAACTGCTTTATGGGACGTCATCTCTAACTTTGCAGTTAAGAGTTGAGAAAATGAGGTTAACAAAACAAGATTTGCTCCCATTTAAATAATAATGATAATAATAATTTAACCGTGTTTGTCGGTAACGTCTCTAGCCGTTTTAAATTGGATATATTACTGTACTGCATATGACAGCTTATCAGTTTCCTCCCTTTAGCCATGGCACAGCACGGCGTTTGACGAGACTTGGGTTTTCTAAATGCACTAGAATCTAGATGCATCTATTATGGCTGCAAAGTTTGTAATTCTAGAATATGTAGTTGACGTTTGAGCTGCTTATATTTAGCCGCTTGGCTGATGCTGAGGGATGGATTAAGGCATGGTCATGTTCAGCGCACAGCACTTGGATTGTAACAGCATCCTTCAACAGATGGCAAAGTGGGAGAGAGTTTGTTTCACAGCACTCCCTGTATTTACACACGTAAATTTGCCAGGATACCCAAGCACAGGGTGTAATGAAGAGTTACTGCTTCGGATGACTTAAACAGGAAGACTGTTGGATAAGCAAAGGATATGGTGCTTGGGTTAGCTGAATGAACATCTGTTTTCCCTTCTCTTTCAGGACTTTCCGATTCTGTGTCAGACATGTTTAGGAGAAAATCCTTACATCCGTATGGTGAGTGAGCTTTTCAGTGCCATCACTTGAAGTAAGAGTGTTTGCTCACAGTATTCATACCAGTTGGCACGCAGGTATAAATCTGTTCATATTTTGTTTTCCAGACCAAAGAAAAGTATGGGAAGGAATGCAAGGTATGTTCTTTACTTCTGTCTATGCAGCACTACCCAGTAAAACTTAAGCCTGGAAGAACATTTTTCTTACAAGATCATTTATAAATCTTCCTTTTCTGCCCATCAGATCTGTGCTAGACCCTTTACTGTGTTCAGATGGTGTCCGGGTACACGGATGCGTTTCAAAAAGACAGAAGTCTGTCAGACTTGCAGTAAAATGAAAAATGTCTGTCAGACATGTTTGTTGGACCTGGAGTATGGTGAGTCTCATCCTGATTTGAACTATGTGCACATTTCTTGGACTTGTATCAAAGTAGCTTTGAGTATAATCCACACATTACAACTCCTGTTTGGCAGGTTTGCCCATCCAGGTCCGAGACACTGGAATTTCCGTTAAAGATGAGGTTCCCAGGTCGGATGTAAATAAAGAATACTACACACAGAACATGGAGAGAGAGGTATAAGTGCTTTGTGATATTTGCTAAATCTAAGTTTCATTTGATAACACATTTTAGTCGTAATGATGCACAGCTGCTGCTCACCCCATCTTGATATCTGCTGATACTTTGCCTGAATCAATTGTTTAATCATTTCAAATATGTTCAACATAATGTTTAACATTATATTATATATTACATTTTTCTTTTCAGTTCAGTAGCAGTACTCAGCCATCTGTTAAGCCAATGAAATGAGTAAAGCTTGGGGATCATTGTTTTCTACATTTGATCATTCAGACCTGTTTTCAACCTGTGTGTTTACAGATAGCCAATTCTGATGGCACTCGGCCTGTAGGCCAACTCGGTAAGGCTACAAGCTCAAGTGATATGTTGCTCAAACTTGCACGGACCACACCATATTACAAGAGAAACCGGCCACATATATGCTCCTTCTGGGTGAAAGGAGAATGTAAGAGAGGGGAGGAGTGTCCTTACAGGTGAGTAATAAGACTGCCTGCAGCTGCTCTGGCTTATGAGTCAATACACTGTTGTTGGGTTCAGCATGTGAAGTACAGCTGATGCATATAATTGTACAACGGGTTAAACAGATCTTAATGTCGCCTTATGAGTGATTGTGACTTTTATTTCTCACATTTCTTCATTTAATATGGTTGTCTAAAGGCATGAGAAGCCTACGGATCCTGATGACCCTCTGGCCGACCAGAACATCAAAGATCGTTATTATGGCATCAATGATCCAGTAGCTGACAAGCTGCTGAAGCGAGCCTCGACTATGCCTCGACTGGACCCACCAGAAGACAAGTCCATTTCCACCCTCTACATAGGGGGTTTGGGAGATACGGTCACAGATGGAGATCTCAAGTACAATTCTGTTTAAAAACTTAGTGATAATTTAGATTTCTTTAAAAAAAAACAACTTTATATGCTAATATTGTGTCTTTTTAAATCTTATTATAACATCATATTCTTTTTGTCTGCTCTATTCCAGGAGTCACTTCTACCAGTTTGGTGAAATCCGAACGATAACCATAGTTCAAAGACAGCAATGTGCATTCATCCAGTTTGCTACAAGACAGGCAGCTGAAATGGCTGCTGAAAAATCCTTCAACAAGCTCATCATTAATGGGCGCAGGCTCACTGTCAAGTGGGGAAGGTATGACCCTGTTCAGTTCCCATATAGCCCCACCAAGCAGAGCCACTTAAAAAAAAAAAAAGTGCTGTTATTTGCTTGTTAAATGCCAGGGTGCATAAGTGTTTGTTACAGCCTGAAGTAATGTCACCATCACTGTAAAGTGTCTGTAAATTGGTGGCTGTGGTGCCTTTTTTAAAGGGTGATCATTACTGACAGAGTTGCAGTTTAACCGTAACACTGAAACGGTGTTGTTTACTCTTAATGCAATCTTGCTACTGCGCAAAGCTTCTTTGATGTCTGAGGCAATATTATCAGTATTTCAAACACGGATAATGTGTCTTTTTAGGTCTCAGGCAGCCAGAGGGAAGGAAGGCGTCAAGGACGGTGTCAGTGAGATGGGTACCAGACTTGATCCTGTACCTGGACTGCCTGGAGGTGAGTCTGCAGACAGGATAAGTTTGAATTTATACATGTGTATGTGTGTCTACAGCTACACAGTGACAGTCATACAAGTGGGATTTATTGCACTGTTTATTTTTTTATTACATGTAATTATTAATTTTGAGTTATTTCAAACTTATGATTGAAAATACTTTGGGCTCTGTGCACACAATTTCGATTAAGGCATAACAAAAAGAAGACACCAGTATATTTTCCTCTTTCTACCAGCTCTTCCACCACCACCAGCACTAGATGAAGAGGCTCCTGCAAATTACTTCAATCTAGACCCCAGCTCCTCTCCTGCAATTATGAATATTGCTTTGCCCCCACCTCCAGGGATCAATCCACCCCCTCCAGGTAAAAACAATTTGTAATCAGTTATCATTTTTATGTAGGGATACAGATTTAGCATCCCAAGGAGACACTAAACATATTGTTTTTGTTATTTTCTTTAATCAGGCTTTGGCCCTCCAATGTTTCACCCCATGGGTCCCATGGCGCCACCCATGCCCCCTCCTATGACGATGAGACCTCCAGGTACAATCCACTACCCCTCCCAGGATCCTCAGCGCATGGGTGCCCACTCTGCGCACGGCTCACGTCACGGCGAATAGCTGTTAGCATCAAGTCAGGCTGTGATTGGCTGTGATTCAGTCACTCACAACGAACTTAGTCATGTGCATTCAGATTGAGATGCTGCTGTGGGCCTGAGACCTGAAGACTGCCTCTGGAAAGAAATGCACTGTACAGGGATCAGTTTTTTTTTTCTAAAAGCGGCAAATGGACTGAACGAGCACAGAGATGAAACCCAGGATCTTACATGATACTCACAGTTAAGAAGTAACCGAACTTAACACAGGAAAATACTTTAAACATGAGTCCTGGCCACTGTGATCAGGGCCACGTGGAGCCATTGTACATATGACTACTTATTATTTGGGGTAAACATGTATTTGTCTCATTGTGCTTAGTATCACATGGAGCTTAATACAAAGGAGCGTTTTTAAATCTGTTCATTTTCAGTTACAATTTCTTTTTCTTTTTCTTTGACCACAATATTAATTTCCCACATGCTTAGTTTATTGTAATGCTTTCTTTATATGTTTTGTCATTAAAATGACCCAGTTTCATCAATGCACATGTCGGTGTCTTCATCACTACATCAGTGTTTACTGTTTGGTTAGTGTGGAACTAAAGCCTCTTTGAAAGGAAAAGGAAGACTATTGATTAGATGAGAATCTGCTTCAAGAGACAAAAGGGAAGAATTGATCGGACTGATCAGCCTGTGGCTGCATTTTCCGGGACTTCAGTTACTATTTAATTGACTCATTCCATCAGTCTGCCTCAACAGGCCAAAACACTGCAGTAACAAACATTGTATATAATTGAAGAGTGTTATTTTTTTTCTCTTCTGAAGTTCCTTACAATTAACAGAGGGATCATCTTTAGAGGGAGAATAGCTTCAGTCTTTTACTTATCAACTCATTTTCATAGTTCATTAGATTCTGGGCTGTAGACAATTCCCCATCCCCTGGGTGCTCTGTTGAAGTTGGGCCGTTGGCGAATACGATCAGGAGCCATGCGGGGAAGGTTCTGGGACTCCACAGCCTCAAAGCCAATCACTGGGATTACTCTCTTGCTGGTCATAGTGCCTCCAAATGGCATTGCAGATCTGAAGAAAAACAAAAAAAGTGTTTTTGCTAAATTAAGTGGCGTGTATGCACTGTGCTTGATTATTCTGGCAGAACATGACTCCGTATCAATCCCTGTCATAATGAATGAATCTTTCTAATGAAGCATGATATTCACTGCTATAAGCTGAAAGTCCTCGAACACTATTTCTGCTTTGTTGCTGCTCTCATTTGTTAGGGCTAGCTTTAGTAAAGGCTTTGTAATTTCATAATAATCCTAAGAATGTAAAAGGATGCCATCGCTGGAGGTACAGTTACAGACTGGTTGCTTGATTGGCAGCCTTAACTGAGTAAAGCCTGAGTTTGTCTTTCATCAGGTCTTCATCTCTCCATCTGCCTAAGCTTAACCTTTGTTCTGCCTTGCTAATTTGATGCAATTCCCTGTGTGTCATGAGAAAAGTGATTCCATTTTGCGTGCGATCTGTCTCATGAGATCAAGAAAAGCTTGTAGACCCCCACCCCAGTGGATCATCTGTCAAGAACCAGAGTTCAAAATAGCCATAATACTGCCACACTCCAAGGAGGTGCAAGCCAGGGACTGGATTAGTTTTCAAACTGGAAACATGGAGTTGAGCCGAGGGAAAAGTTGATGGATAACTTATTTAGGTCATCTGTGGATCTATTTGGAGGCAGATGGCCCTTGATTCCAGTCTTTCACAACTCAACATGACTCAATAATTAGTGGTTTGTTTGAATGGATTCAGTGGTGGCTGGAGAAGCCAGAGTGGAACAGCATATTTACCTGTTGAAGCACCTGTAGTTGGCAGGCTGTAGTCTTTGTGGGACCTGTGGCAGCTGGGCATTGAGGACATTCAGAAGATCGTCATTGTTTCCCAAAGCTTCCGTCCATGGGGAGGAGTAGGATTTGGGGATGACTGTTGTGTTGAACTTTTCATGTGGAATATCTTTCAGAGGGCCAGAATATCCTGACCGAATAAATGAATAGCAAAATGGGAGCCATGTTCAGTAGTTTTCTGAATAATTTAATATAGACTTTAAGAAATATGCACCAGATTGTTCTATTAAATTCAAAATCCACTAAACAAATAAATAAAAAAAAGCAAGCTGTATGAAAGCACACACAGATAAATCACATAAATGTCTTTGATGTTGCTCCTTCCAACAATAGAAATGACAGTAATTAGATCTCAGTGTAAATCCCTGATTATAAACAAAGCTTCCTTCACCATCAGTCAGACTGTAAGCAGCACCTCATGTTAGGCCAAAAACACAACAGCACACAGCTCTCTAATGATATTCAAATATAATTGGTTTCTACAAATGGCCAACTCTGTTGGCTTTGATTATGATAAAAACAAATTCTTGTGCTTTGTGCATTTTCATTGGAAAGGTTAGCTGTGACAGATCGGCGCAGCAGTGGCTGTGCATTGCTCAAGCATAGACTCTTTCCAGTTACTGGCATTGTCCAAGCAATTGGCATTGCATAGAGCTATTAATGGCTTGTGACAATCTGGCAATCCTTCCTTCACTGTGTATTACCATTTACCTGGAGCCAGGACATCGGGACTGCCCTTCTTTGCTACAGTCTTCTGAAGGTTCATGACCAGGCTGTGCTTACCAGGGATGGAGAAAGCCTGGTTCTCTTTTCCTCCCTGATGTTCCGGGACAGTCTGTGGGGGAGGAATTGCCTCAAGAAGGACCTAGAAAACATGCAGTTAGGTTTCTGTGATTTTACTTATTCCTTAAATGCTATTTAAATGTGAATTGAGCGAGCAGTTATGACTGAGCTTTTCAACATCTGAAGGATAATTGACAAGACTGTCTGTCTTATTATAGGAAACTATTGTTTTTACAGGAAACATAGAGTACAGGTTATTCAGATTTCAACCAAGATAAGGGACTAAAAAAGGGGATTGTTCACTTTCTGCTGTGTTCACGTTTATCATTCCTAGGCTGAAAATATATCTGTTATTAAACCTCATTCTCACACAGGCAGTCACCTCTGTCATCAGCGTGATTATTTACATTCTTGCCAATACAGTCACATTAGTCCCTCTCGTGATCACCTTCATGTAGAATCTTGTATAAGTGCAATACTAACGAAGTATGGAAAGTCATCAGTGCCAAAAAACCCCAAAAAACTCATCATTCATTTTTGGCAGATTTGCTAGTAAAATATATTTGTATAATGTTTCCATGTATAATTAATTTTCACATGTAAATAATGTGCAAATAAGAGTGAAAACAGAATAAACTAGATCACTACCTTATAGAAAGAATACAATCAGTTTTAATCTGAAGGAGACTTTCTACTGTAGCTGCAATTCAATGTGCCAAAGAAATCTTTCATATAAACAAAAAAGCTCAAGTATGTACTTTAAATATTCTGCAATTATGTACATTTGCTATACCAAATTATGAAAAAGACACGGGAAAGGACAAATGATTTGTCCAATGAAGCCTCATAGGCAACCCCTCTGACTGCTGAGGTGGTGCAATCTTTGATTTGTAGAGTCAATGTCCCTCATTTATCAAACTTGCGTATGACCAAATCAGGGTGTAAATGAGGCGTAGGCTACGGAAAAAAGTACACTTTTCAGCATTTATCAATCTGGAAGTGAGCGTAAGGTACGCACAAAATATACACTGAGTCAGGAGGTGGTGTAAATGTTACACCCATCTCAACGTTTATCACAACACGCAAAAAATATGCATAGAACTCAAGATTTAGACAACAATAAACATTACCTCTCTGGCAAAATTACAGGCCTCCACCTCTCACATTACAAATATGCAATTTCATGAAGTTATGTTTGGGCTATGTCGTGATAGTCTGTGTCATTAAATGAGGTGTAAGATGTCAAACTCAAAAGTCTCCCACAAATGTGTGGATTTTTATGTGCAGCGCCTAAGCTTGATCGCCTAAAATCAGTGCGCAATGGCTATCGGTTCATGCGGGTCCACCACAGCGATAAATTTAAGCATGAGTTCACCAAACCAAACCCGACAATGGCAGACCTCGCGCTTATAGACAATGCACACGCTACATTAAGAAGGGAGAGACTTTTCCGTGATCGGAGTGACTTATTAAGTGACTAAGTCAATTCTGTTTGCCAAGGCATGTTTTAGTTTTGTTGTGCGCATAGTTGGAGCCGCAGCTGGGACGGGAGACGCGGGGTTCTCGTGCCATTCCGTCACAGGACCCACGCTGTTTACAGATGTGGTAATCATTTCCAGATTTTATTTTTTTGAGCACCCTTGATGCCACTTTCAAGGCTTCCAAACAATATAAGTTTGTTTGTTTTCCGTTTCCCCCCCTATAACTTGTATTTCTTGATCCGTGAAGCTCTTCTGCTTTACAATCTTGGTCGTGTTTCGTCCAGCCATGTCGCAAAAACCAGGCGTGGAAGACACGGTTGCTGAATATTTATAGGCGTGCCTTTCAGAAACACGATAGTTTTCAGCCGCCGCATTTATCAACAGCTGCACATGCTTACGCACGGATCTGTGCAGATCTCACACATTCATAAATCCCACGCTGGATCTATTGTATTTGGAATATACACCCAAAATATACACCCTTTTCAGCACAAGTTTGATAAATGAGGGTGAATATGAGGGAACAGATTCATACACTTAATCTGGGCTGTAGACCAAAACAAAGGTCATAAACCCTGTGAAATATAAGCTTGAATTAAATGCTGTTTGTGGGTTGTTTATGTGTTAAAAATGAACATGTTCTTTTTTTTTTCTTTTTTTTTAAATGCATCATTCACATGCACAACTTGTCAACAATATATGAAAAGCTGTGTTTGGCACTTCTGGGTTTCCATACTGCTGAGGACATGTACAACTGGTGTCCCAAGTGAATGTAGGATACACAAGCAATTATATTCTCAGCCTTAATCTATGGGCTAATCACCTATTAGACAAATGTCTATCTATAATTAAAACTGAATCATTTTAGTAGTTCCTTTGTTCTGCATTCACTCTCACTAATGCACATGCTTGTACATTGTTGTTGTGTAGGTTTAATACAAATAGCTACAGTTATGTTTTAGCAGTCTTATTTGAGGTGCTGTTATCCATGTTGTTATTTCTCTTTCCCTTTTCTCAGTTTGTATTATTTTAAGTGCTCCTGATGATCGTCTGCTTTTTTTTTCCCACAGAAAGTTTCTCCACAGGTGTAGCAACTGTTTTTTTTTCTGTTTTGGTTGTGCAGTTGTTGCAATTACCTTTTATATTTCTGTCTCCTTTTTCTTTTCGTCACTCTCATCTCCTCACATTTCCCTTTCTTTCATCTCCCCATGTCAGGTCCAGCATTAAATGTAACATAGCATAATCCAAAATAAAGAACAATAATCAAGTATCAAGGGGAGCCTTATATCCTCCATTGAGCTCCCCTTGGCAAAGCAAATGCAAACTTGTTTAGCACAAGGTGACCATCTTTCTGCAGTCATTATGCACAAGAAAAGTTTAAAAAAGAAAGAATAACTTTATCGGTCCGGCCATAAAAAGCTAATCATTTTGTTTATACACTAATTAAAATTGGAAATACTTCAGTACATGATTTTGCCGTTTTAAAATGAGATTTAAATTTTTTATTGCTACAATGTTATATCTGTATATCTTGGATGTACTTTGAAAATGGTGAGATATTTAAGGACAGTTGCAATTCCCCAAAAACATCAGATAGCAGACAGTAAGTGACCATTAATTGTATCTCAGCTAAGCAGATGGTGGAGTTAAATCAGGTGGTGTCCTCATGGTAAGTTGCTAAGTCGTATGTTAATACATTAAGTTAATCATTGCCCCTTCAAGTGACAAGACTAACACACTGAGGGTATGTTGGCCCATATATACAG
>JAPMNP010717585.1:7455-23491 GCA_029874935.1 Atherina boyeri | reverse complement strand
CTACTCTTAGGTAGCTAGCTATAAAATAAGTTTGAACAAAAATAAAGGGCTTCTGCATAATACAAAGCCTGGAATGGATGTTTTTTTAAAAAATAAAGAAAAAAAAAGATTTTTTTTTTTTAAATTGATTTTTCAATTTAAAAAATCGATTCAAGAATCGTTATACAAAGAATTGTGATTCTTATGTGAATCGATTTTTTTCCCCCACCCCTAGTATACATGATAATCAAGATATCTATAGAGAAGATAAAGGCACATCACTGCATTGGGTGCCAGTATGGGAGCGCCATCATATGAATGCTTTAGAAATGTACAGATTTTTTATCCTAAAGTTTGAGCATATGCACTATCCAGAAGTTAGAAGGGCCTTGTGCATAAAAAAAGATATGGACAAAATATGGCGTCTAAATATAAAGTAAGGTGCTTACTGTGCTTCTTGCAGACAGATAAAATAAGAAAATGAAATGTAAATATGAAGCTACAGTCAGCACCACTTTAAATTATCATATGCCTTGAGCCTAAGCTGCCTGGCAACCTTACAGACAACAAGAATCCAATAATTTCAATGTAGTCCCTAAATGGTCCAAGATATAATTATCAAACCACTACTGGCTAATTCTACACTTCAGTTTTTATGTGAATAGACAATCAAAAAATAAAGTTTTACAAGGTCATTTAAGAGATGGCATTAAAAGCTTTCCACTGCAAAAAGATTTTAAATATGTTAACTAAATATGTTATCTCACGCCAGCATTAAGAGTAAAATCTTAATGTTAATAATAATAAAAATGATACCTACGTACTCACAAAGTGAGCACGTGGTTATGATAATCCAAGTTAACTGTAGAGTTGACTGTAATAGTTTGAGACTATAATTTGATTGTACCCGGTGCATTGCTCTGCTATTTGGAGCCCAGATTCTGAACCGGGGACTTTAAGTGGTTAAACTGTACAATTAAATTAATATGTGAGCACTGAATTCTATCAAATTGAGAAAAATACTGCTGATATTTCACTGGATGTCCAGGTGCTAATTGTTGAAAGAGCATGCTTCAAAAATACCAAATCTGCAATACATTACAGCTCAAGAAAGTATAGATCTAATTAAATGGTAAATGCTCCTCACTAGTTCCAACAACAAAGCTGCTCTCATTCACCCATTCCCACAAACACGCATGCAGCGCTTCTAATTATATATTTGTACTCTGCATACACAGTGCTTTATTCTCCATGATCACACACCAATAAGCATATCAGGGGCAATGTGGGGTTCAGTGTTTTGCCCAAGGACACTTCCAACATGCAGTGAACCTGGTGCTTAACCCACCAATCAGAAGACAACCACTCCACCACCTGAGCCACAGCCTCTGTAACTCAAGTGAATGTTAGCATGACATTGAATTAACACATAATAAAGCCCGTCTTGTGCACGGGGCAGCTCTACGTTTCTTTAAAAAGATTTAATGGACTGAAAGAACAACATACTTTTAACTGGGGAGAGTGTGTTTTTCATTTAGCAACCTACAATCAACTTTGTCCCGCTGCACATTCCTGGTCCCATTTCCACAGTAACAGCACTCAAGCAAAGACTATTTGGAGTCATGTGCCACTTTGCAGTTCAACTTTTATCTCAAACATATGAAAAATGAGGTAAAGAGGGCAAAAGCACCCACTTTTAAAGTGATACTTTTTGGCAAAAGTGCTGACCTTAACAATAACATGACATTGTTTCATTGTTGTCAAGAATTAGTTTACTTTAAAATCAAGGAGATGAAGAATGAAGTGAAGGACTGGCTTTTTTTTTTGGGGTGGAAATGGAACAGAACTTTGTCATGATGTATCAAACTGTTGTGTTTGCTTTCACAAAGAACGCTTTCATAGCACAGGCTGCATACAGCTTCAAGTGAAAGGGCAATGCATATTTTATCCAAGAAGAAAGGGCAATGCATACATTATACAATCAGCATCTGCTTCTCATGTACTCTGAACACACTCTGCTCTGGTGACCTTGTATACAGGATTATTTAACTTCAAACTGAGACACTTCTAGAATCATTTTCAAATGATGCATGCACATGAGACTGCCTCCTCCCCCACCTATCCTCCAGTGAAAAGCCTCTCCCTATTACTCAAAAATGAGAGAGGTTGATTGATGTACCAACGACCAATATTGCATGACCAGGGGTCGTTTTCTATTGGCTATTGTTTTTTGGGCCCCACAATGTCCAAACTCACTATTTCTTTTAACTTTTTTTTTGTTTTTCATAAGTATGGGCCTGCCACATATCTCTCCAGTAGGTTTTAGCAAAGATTAAAATTTTGTCAAAAAAGAAAAATCCTCCTTACCACCTTTAAAGGGGAAAAAGCTTTCTTTGTGTGTCCATTGATTGTTGTCTGATGCAAGGTGTGTCAGGTTGAGTCAGGTGTACTTTGAGAAGTGGAAACCTGTTTAGGTTCATCATGATAAGCATTCGTTTATGGCTCTTAACCACTAAACCACTTAAAGTGTGGGTACACTTTATGTTTGTGTTTGTTTGTTTTCTGTACTTTACAGATTTGACTTTTCAAAAGTGTACTTGTCATTATAGCTCACTCTGGACCGGCTCTTCTTTTTGGGCTATATTTAACTTGTGATAACAATAATGTTAGAGGAGTTGAAATTCACACAACTTTTCCACTATTGACCCACATGCAGCATGCATTGGGGGATACTCTACAGCCATACTGTTACCAAAGCAACATTTCACAGTGTGTGCCCAGACAAGGGTGTCGGAAGTAAGGGGAGGAGGACAGGGGTAGAGTATAAACTTAATGCCCCTGTGTCACATTCTCTTCAGTCAAGGGTCACAGTACCACAGCAATTCATTCATTCCCATCCAATGCAAGACATAGAATGAAATTGAGTAAAGTGATAAAACATACAATGGGGCAAAAAAAAAGAGAATTGTTTTTTGTATTATTTGTTACAGAACAACAATTTTCCCATGTAACTTTACATATATTTTCCACTGCAGTTTGTGCCATTACAGCTCAGTTGTGATTCAGTATTAAGATTTATTGTACCACAAGATACCCGACTTTAGCTCAGCTAGCAGAGAACCCATATCCCAACCACAAGATTGGCGGTTTAAATCGTAATTTCAGCCTCTTCAGAGGACGAATTGGTATTTTTCATGCAAAGTCTGACACATTTCACTTTTAGCCAACAACCATGCAAACTAAAGCCTATATAGTTGTGTCTAATCCATAAGTTAACCCATTTCCTTAAATTGCCATTGTAGAGCACTAGCTCTGAAAGTTTTTGAAATACATGAGCAGACAAGCATTCATAATATGAAGGCCATCTTAAGTTAAATCTTAGTTTCATTCCCAGCATAAATGGTGGGGAAACAGTGCACAAGTGTCTGATGCTGGATAACATCTCATATATTGGGATGTGGATTTATTTTTCCAAATTAACTCAATTAAACCAAGACAAAATATGGATCATAGATGTCTATCATGCTATGTAAGAATGTTAAAAGCATTTAGTATCTTGTGCTTTCAGTCTTTTTTATTCAGTTTGGTCCTCACAGGTCAAAAGTCAACCATGCGCAAACTTATCAATAAAAGCGAGAGAGGTAAATTTGTACTACCATGGGAATGGCCCTGTAAAGAGCCTTGATAAGAGTGTGTTTAAATTAAGATGGCACAGATCCAGTGGCCACAGAGCTTTTAATAACATGGAGAATGTCTGGACAAACAGTTGCCATGGGCTCCCTGACCAGTTTGACTGCCAGAAACTATTGCTGAAGAAGAATATGACACAGCTTGCATAAGAGTTTTTTTTTTTTTTTACTTTTGCAGATGGAAATTAAAAGAGCACTTTGTTCTATACAAAGCTATAATGGAGATCACTTTTATATGTGATCGCTGTCTAAAAAAGATAACTTGGTTGTTTACCTGCATGATTTGAAAATGTCACTCAAGTCGGTAGCAAGCATTGCCTGTTTGTCTATTGTAAAATTCTTCCTTTGTTCAGATTTGTTAGAAACACCTACTCTGGGAGATGTATTCACTCTCTGCAACACCACAGAGTAAAATGTGTTCCAAAGCACTTTGTTACCCAAATACCGTAGTGGGGTCTTTGTTACCATTCAATGGTGGAGGCAGGAAAGAGAGGAAAAGAGGAACAGAAAAGTGAATCACAATGTGGTGATGGATCAAGCAAACAGTGCCTCATGGATAAAGACCATACCAGCCATGGTGCCGCGCCACGGCTACATTTTCTGTGCCACAGCAACAAAATGCTAAAAGTCTATATATTTTACAGGGAAGACGTAATTTTTTTTCTTAACTGAACCTACACTGCAGCCTCCTGAGAAAGCAGCGGGTCTCTGCTGTAAGTACTAGAGTACTAGAACAACGCACTTCGGACCCTGGTTAAAGGCAGAGTATCCTGCTCTTGGTCTCGGTGCTCTTGCTAACTCGGTGTTAGCATGGAGGAGCTGCGATGCATAACGAGCAGAGAAAATTACCAACCTATTACTTTCTCAGGGAGGCTCTTCCACCCCTGAATTGCACCCCTACAGACGGCTGGAAAATGAATTAAACAAGATTCCAGATGCTTGCCAAGTTAGTACGGAGGTATGTGTATCACAGTTAAGGTAGTCCCCTCACAGCAGGTGATCTCGGCGCTGCAGGTCAGACGTGAACGCAGCCTGGTGACCGTCAGTCCTGTCAGCTGGCTGCGTTCGAGTCCCCAGCCTATTCATCTTTCTCAAAAAAAATCAGTAGACTGGTGCTAAAGTTGTGTATAAATTACGTTTGTTTTGTTGTTTTTTTCTTTCTTTTTTTTTACTCTGAGCCTATTTCCTTGTTAGGTGCGCTGATCTCCCTCATCCTCTTTCTCAACTCTTTTGCTAGGTTTTGCCAAATGTAACACAAAACTATAAGACGTATTATATGTTTTCAATAAGTCATTGTTTAACATGACTTTTAAAAATAATTTATTATGATTTTTTTGGAGAGGGAAAAAAATATTAGCGTCAGTTCAGTTGTGTTAATGAGCTGTCGGACTTGGCTCCGCTGCTTATAGCGCATATTTTCTTTGTGCAACCATGTAAACATGATTAATTCTGTTTAACTGCCACAAGAGGTGTCAGCTAAAGATCTCAATAAGGAAACAAGCTGTTTATCTATTCTCACTACATTTTAATATGGCCTATAAATACTGAATTTTAATATAAAAACATCAATGATTAATTGATAATCAATTGTTAATTCTCCTGATGAAAGATGAAGAGTATTTAATCAAATGTACATCCCTAGTAAAAGCTAAATTAGTTGAATAAATACAGTTGTATGTGTAAAGCATGATCCAATAGTAATGTTACCAAACAAGAGATTAAAATATGTGTGTACAAGTAATGCAAGAATAAAGAGGAGATAAGAGAGATAGTGAGTAAAGACAGACGCCCCGGGGGGAAACACTGCATACTGTAGTCTGCTCTACTCTTAACATACACATGTGAAGGGGCTTTGTAAAAGACATCTGTAGTTTTCCCTCACCTCTTCCCATGCTAAAAAAAAAAAAAAAAAAATCAAAGCTGAAGGTATGTGGCTACTGGCATATTTCCTTGAACCACTTTTTCATTTGTTTTCCAAATTTAAACTATTTTAAAACATTCTGGTCAAAATTCACAACGTGCAGCTGCAGGACTGAGTATATAGCAGGGTGTGCACCCATGCTTATATTTTCCTTTTGGATGTATAATATTCTAAACACATATGGTTGCTTAACAAACCACACCCTTCATCTAGTGAAATCATGGGAGGGGCATTACTACCTTAGCTGTATTTAGTTGTCTACTGACCTAAGATGTAATCCATAATAACAGGACCCAGCACAGGACAATCCTATCATTGCACCTCTTGATAATCACTTAATAAAGGTCTCTGAGATCAAGTAGATGATTAAACCAGGCCCCAGAATGCGGGTCCTGCACTGGATTTAGATGGTAGAGCAGGCCGCCATGTGGCTCCAACAAAACTATCTGTCTGCTCTGATTGCATCCATCAGAGAGAATTTAATGTATTATGGTATCTGTCACTGTGATTTGTTTACACCAACTAAGGTTGGTAGGGCCAGCAACTGATCACAAACTACTCAAAGGAGAATCCGCTGATAAAGATCACCAACATGTAGCATACTTTATTCAAAGCATTTTTTTTTACTAGTCTATACTTTATCAAATCAATACTGTAGATGATAAGATCAAAATTTGACAGCTGCTCATTCATCATTAGGCAATATGTTCATCATATTATGCTTTTGTTGAAAACACAGCAGTCTATTCATGATTCTTTGGATCAGGTTAAAACTTAAAAATACAGTCTTCTTAGAAAAGAAATATGCTTCAATGTATTACATTATACAAGTACATTATACTATACTATTACATTACATTATATTACATTAAAATTCAAGTTAAATGAGAACATCAATCCAAGTCAATCCAAGTCCAATCCAATTCTAAATTATACTGAGGCAATAAAATTACAGCATTCCCCCTGAGGGCTACTTATTTTGTTTCCATTTTGTTTTTGTTTTTTCTGTTGTGTGGACTGGGGTCCTGCACCGCCAGACTGTGGAGCATTGGTTACAGGGCACAGTTGGTTCGGCAAAAAAAAGATACAATATAAACAAAAAGATAAAACCCTGTAACTGAGCATATAATATCAAATGGTAATAGTTCAACAGTGGCAATGAACACAGCATTTTATGCTTTGAAAACACTGAACACGGCATTGTTTGGTTAGTGTCACACAATTTTAGGATTACACTGCTTTGTTGTTGTCTCCTGTTATTCCTTGATTGGTCCCTGTCCAACAGATTAATTGATTTTGAGGGGTTGCAGTTTTTTTCCTTCATAAGAAATAAAAAAGACCTGTGTGTTTATTGTCAGTGTCATATATACAGGTGCAGCTGCTGAGATAAAGCTTTGGTAAAGCATCTTTATCCATATGCTAATTAGCTAGGTGCTAGTCACTTCACGGTAAAATTCTATGTCAAGAGTAAGCTTGAGTAAGTGTTAAAAGCTGTCCCTGTAAGACATAGGCTTCATGTTCACCCATGTTGTTTTAGATAGACTTACACTTAACACTTCTTAAGAAACAGTTATTCAACTACAAGTAAGAAGAGGACTTGTGGTTATTACTTGAGTGATGAAACATTGCTTCAATAACTACTTGGGCCTTGTGGTAGTGAAAATGCCAGGTGAGGATGATGTTTTTTTGCTTACATTATTTACTCATCTATGTGTGTGATTTGATCTGGAAATGAAGCCTTAGACTTTACTTCAGGTTTCAGTACTCTTGCCCTCTAACAAGAGCATCAATGACACCAACAGAATCCCAAGAAATGCATTTGATCAATATGAAAAATTTGTTTCTTGTTTCTCTTATTCATCAAACGTCAGTATGACTGATAACTAAATAGACAGAAACAGACAGATACCACTTGGTATACAGAATCCCTATATGTGAGTACACATGTTCAAACTAAATGTGAATAAGTCATAAAGAACAAAGCTGCAAAATAATTGTGGTTGACATACCAAGCTATTACTGTCCATTTCCACAGGAGGTGAATTGTCATGCAGAATCTAAGGGAATAATCTGCACAGCAGGAAGCAATGACCCCAAAATACACCCAACGAAAGTCAGACAAAGTAAATAAGATTAACTTGCTGACAAAAAAGGGGGAAACAAAAACTCCTGCATGATTAGGTGATTAGTTCTTGCACTTAACCTAAAAAGGATGGTTAGGTATGAATAAAATCAAACTGGCTCTTTTGGGGTTTCATTCTTTTTTTTGTTACAAGCCTCTTTTCCTTTCATCTTCAGCCAAATCTATATAAAACGCTTTTATTTGGAGGGGTATTACACCACAAGAGGAATTACAAGTAGGTAGAAACTGCCAATCTGTTATTTTACACTCAATTTAATTCACACTGATCCCCCATAAGATGGGTCAGAAGCATTTAACTTCTGCAAGATGAGGCAAAGCAACTTCTATCAACAAAAAACATGTGACACTACTACACTAATTTTATACAATATACAGAAAATAATATATTCTCCTTTCCAATCTATCTAATTGATTTTCCAACTGACACACTTGTCAGATGTTGACGAGGTGTCGAAGTATTAAAAAATGTATACCAAGCCTACAATTTTACAAGAGTCTGTATTAGATGTGCACTATTCCCTGCCATTCTGTTCAGTACAAATGAAAAGTTTCTCCTAAACGTTGCCATTTACTAGTCCAAGCTTTAAATACTCTAGCACCCATCTCCATGAAACAAAATCAGATATCTATCCACTACCACAATAACTATCACAGACGCACCACAGCTGACACACAGTTCTGAAGTATGCATCCTTCATAAAAGCACATCTTCTCATGCTTTAGTATTTCCCAAATGGTTTACTGAGGAGACTTCCTGTCAACTTTCTGAATAATTCGCAGACACATCTGACTCTTAATAAACACTAACCTAAGGCTAGTTGTAAATCAGGAAAAGCAGCAGACTGAGAAATTGCTTTTCCAGCTTTCTTATGCAGATATGAACCTGAGAGGTTATTTGTGCCAAGTTAATATAATATACATAAAATTCCACTGCTTCATTTAGACATTAAATATGAAGAATGTTGCAGGCATTTTAATTGCAAATAGGAAAAAAGAATACATTAAGATGTCCAAGAATGAATATGGATGCCAGTATATAAAAAAGGAAGGTAGAAGGGTACACTACATCCAATGCAGGTGATTGCAGGGTATTAGATAAGACCTCCTAGAATTCCAGGCTACTTATTCTGAGCTAATTTAAGTCAGCTGTTGAAATCATTCAAGGCAGCTGAGCTGAGCATGTATTAACATATTTTCTGCAACATGAGAAATCCACAAGCAAATTCCTGTCATCAACACTATGATGAAAATATGCTATTGTTAAAACCACTTTTGAATGTCAAAACAGACTTAGTTATTCTCCAAATCAGAACTATTTAATTAAGCCTGTATGTGTATGGTGAAATGAAAGTATAAGAATAAGAAAAGGTGACATTACTCCATAACCTCTTAGCACCACAGCAATTCCTCACAAGAGTCCAGAAAAGTTTAAAGAACAGCTGGTTCATCTGTTCCTGCCATCAATTCTCCCCAAAAGAAAAAATGACTGGAATCAGGAACCTGTCTCAGAAGATTTTTACCTCATTGTTCCATGAGCCAACTCACTCATGTGCACTATAAAACTTTTCTAATACATTTTTTTAAACATCAAGCATGCCTATTTCAAGATTAACACAAGCTTCAAACAGATCAACTGATTAAAGAGACTCACCAGTTTCCTCATCAATGGAAAATTTTCCCAAGCCAGATCCATCTCGTATGGAATATCGGATCTCTCCGTCTCGTCCTGTGTCCTCATCTTCAGCTGAAACAGTCATCACAGAAGTCCCGACAAGTGCATCCTCTTTTATAAATCCCTTTTCCACAAATGATCGAAACAGTGGCCTATAGAGATTTTCATTCACATCCACCACGTCCACCTCAATGAAGCAGGTTGATGATAAAGATATGGGTTTCCCCTTGTCTTTAGCTTTTGCAGTCAAATTATAAACCTGTTTTGTCTCATAATCCAGATTCTGAACAATCCGAAGAGCACCACTGATTTTGTCCACTTCAAATTTCCCATCTCCATTGTCAATAAGGCTGTATCGTACCTGACTAGAAGGTCCAATATCGGGGTCATGAGCTTCCAGCCACATGATTACAGTACCAATAGGAAGATCCTCCCTCACCTTCACACGGTAATTAGGGGGCACAAATTTAGGTGGATTATCATTCACATCTTCCAAGGTGATTTTAAGAGGTACTGTAGAAACTAACTGAGGCTCACTTAAGGCCTGGTCACGTGCTGCTATCTTCAAAATAAAGAATGGATAGCGCTCACGATCCAATGGTTTCGTCACAGTCACAACACCAGTTATCTCATTAATCAAAAAATAATCTGTGCCTCCCAGAATTGAATACTTCACGATTCCATTGTCACCTTGATCCTTGTCTGTGGAATCAACCTGGATAATTTCTGTCCCAACAGGTGTGGTCTCACTTATTTCAACTGAGTACGAATCTTGCAAAAACTGTGGGCTATTATCATTGGCGTCTAAGATTTTTACATCCAAGAGGCGTGAAGAGGATTTCTGTGGTATCCCAAGATCATAAACTGTAATATTAAGAGTGTAGTGGTCAGTCGTTTCCCGATCAAGAGGAGAATAAATCAAAAGCCAACCGGTTTCCATATCTACTATAAAGCGGCTTTCCGTGTCTCCTCCTGAAATAACGTACACCAATTTCCCATTGAAGCCACTATCTGCATCTGTGGCACTTAAATGGACAATCCTTGCTCCAACAGGGAGGTCTTCTTTCACTTCAATAACACTTGGGAAAGAGTCTGTAAACTGAGGAGAGTACCGATTGACTGAGTGAATGTCCATGAAGTCGTCGTCTGGCTCAGTTTGCGTGTGGATTTTGCTTCCCTGAAGGAGTTTTTCAGCCAACATAGTAGCCACACCAGTTTCAACACATTTCAACTGGACAGGTTTGCGTGCCGTGATGACAGTTATATTCATGATCATTGGCTGAGTCTCATGTTCACCATCAGTTGCCACAATTTGTAAACTGTGAAAGGACACCTTAGCTGCCTCTCCCTCACTCAGTGTGCGCTTCAGTGAAAGCAGGCCTGAGTTTGGATTCAGTTCAAACAGATCAAGATCATTTCCAGCTTTTATAATGTACCGCACTAGCTGAAGTTCATCCGCATCAATGGCAGATGCTGTTGTTATCTGCTCTCCCACGCCGTGATCTCTGGGCACAGTCACTTCACAGTCTACATTTTCAAACAAAGGCTTGTTGTCATTCAAGTTATTCAAAGTTATGGTTACTGATGCTTCCACCTCTCTCCGGAAAGGGGATCCCCAGTCTGATGCCCTGACTTTGAGATTGTAAATCCTGGGCATGAGTTCATAATCTAGGACCTCTGAAGTGCTGATGACACCGGAGAAGTAGTCGATGACAAATGGCTGGGGACTCATATTGGTAATGCTGTAGGTCACATAGCCATTCTCCCCTCTGTCTACATCAGTGGCTCTCACTGTAACCACACTAGTACCAATAGGGACATTCTCATCAACAATGGCCTTGTAGGATGTCTGCTGGAATTCAGGTGCATTGTTATTGACATCAATCATATCAACAATCACTTTTGTGGCTGCTTTTTTGTCACTGGTGACCACCTCGAGCTCAGACTGGGGGGAAATGTCAGCATTGATTGGTCCTGCAGTGCTGATTAAGCCAGTATCTGGATTGATGGTAAATCTGTTTTTGTCAGAACTGTGTTTAAAAGCATATTTTAGATGTGGATACTTTGGCACAGCTGTTACCATGGTGACAGGTGTGTGTAGAGGGGCAAATTCACTGAGACTGACTCTGTAAATGCCCTTTTCAAATACAGGAGGGCCCTTTTGGAACTGTGCCGAAGTGACATGTACCAATTTAACGGATGAAAATTGAGGGGGGGTGCCCTTGTCCTTTGCCTGTAAAGTGAGGTTGTATCCAAAAGGTTGACTGTCCCAGTCCACATCTTTGACAGCTTTTATTTTATACTCCTTACTCCCAGGGCTGCTTCTTACAGCCTTGAACTGCTGAAGAGGGTCACCGGCAACAATGCTCAGCGATGCTATTTCTCCATTTGGTCCCTGATCTTTGTCCTCCACAGTCACAATGGCATATGTGGGGTCATGATCTGCATCGGAAGGCGTCAAGGTCACTGCAGTGATTACAGGTGCATGCTCATTGGCCTGCTCCACTCGGACTGTCAGTTTGGCCATGCTGCTAAAGCCACTGCTGCCATACAGCTTCATCCCTCTGTCCACTGCGAGGATCTCCAACTCATACAGCTTCGTCTCAGAATAGTCGAGTTTGCCAGTCAGTGTAACGACGCCGCTTGTTGGATGAACAGCAAACATATCCGTCCACTCTCTGAAACTGTAGTAGTATTCTCCATTCGTACCGATATCTGCATCAGTTGCCGTGACCTTGGCCACACTTGTGCGTATGGCTGTGTTCTCTGGTAGAGAGATGCTATAGGATGTTGGTGAGAAGAGAGGCCTCAGATCATTGGTGTCCAGTACCTGCACCTTAACTCTAGTGCGACACTCAAAATTGGTGTTCCTCTCTGAAGCTTTAACAGTTAGCATATAGTGGTCTTTAACCTCCCGGTTCAGAATGGCAGTGCTGCCTCCTTTGGTCCTTATTCGCAAAAAACTAAAATCTCCCAGCATGTAGTCCTCTGCTTTGAATAAGTTCTCATTGTCTCCAGAGATTATTTTGTACCGTATCTCCCAAGTTGGGTCTGTGATATAGATCCCCATCTTGGTGTGACTCTCTAAGTAAGTCTTAGCAGCCGAGTTCTCATATATGGTGGCATTGTAAACAGAGTGAGTGAACTGCATGGAGGTGGCCCTCGGTATCCTTTGGTTCCCTGCGCAGCCATAAAGAAGCTGCAGAAGCAGCACAAGCAGTTGCACCCAGTGATTCCCCATCATCGTAAGAAGATCTTCACAAAATGACCTGGGAAAACAAACAAATTGAATTTTTAGTGTTAAAATCAGGCATATATGTATATTAGATGGCATCAGCTGTTATTTAGAAAATAATTGCCAATAACCAGACATCTTCATATGGCACGGCAAGTGACTGCCAGGTTGATAAGTGGCCAAATAGACTCCATGTGGAAATAAGATGAGGCGGTCAGGTGACAAGATCTGAGCTAGCGCTACTCCCATATCCACACAAAAATCTGCACAAAACCAGATGCCAACTGTACACTTCCCTACAGTAAAAGCTTATTTATCCAAACATCATGTAAATGAGCTAAGAACGCTGGAATTGAAAGAGCATAAACAAGTAAATATTTAATTTCCCTGTTCAAGGGGAAAAAATTAATATCTTATCTGGGAAAGAAATGCATTGGAAAACAATGGCAGCAGCTATTTAGGATAATATCTGAAAATTGTGTTGAACTTCTCTTACTATAACAGCACGAAACGAAAAGCAACGGCGTCCATGCAAATTAAACACAAGACTGCTCGTTATAATCTCGTTGCAACACAATCAAGAGTTAAAACCGGCGTTGAGATGACTCTGCAACTGCTTTAAAATTGCAGATTCACTCGTTTATAGCCGCTTTACGGCGTCTCGACCTCTGCTCTAGAGTCCATACAAAGACAAATAAAAGCAAGACGTCGCTATGTCTGTGCAAGAATGCTTTGTATAAAACCTACATTATTTACTTTTGGTGTGTCAAGATGACCAAGCAAGGATTAGTTATTAATGTTTTATGTCAGGTTAATAAGTGACTCGACCGAGCCCAATACACCTTAAATCCAAAATTACTGCCTGCAGGTACAAAAGAACCATCTGCTTGTGGAAAACCATTGTAAAAAAGAAAGAAAAAAAATCAAATTACACGAACAACTTGTAGCTTTTTTTGTGCCATAGCCTATTGGGCCAAAATATTGGACAATTAGTAGATTCAGTTTGCATACAATACGGTGAGCCCTTTTCTTTGAGAAAAGTTTACTGCTTCAAGAAAATAAGTTAGGTGCCTCGAGACTATTTCATTTCAAACCCCATCCCCCAACCACAGCCATTCACTTCTTGAAACGATGGCAGCCGTGCGCTGAGCGGAGACTCGCCAGAAAAACCACCGCGCACCTTCCCAACGCTAAATTAAACAATGCATAAACTACTCTTAGACTGGACATTATATGAGCACTTTATCGTAAACTGCGTACAAACATTAGTTTTGTAGAAATAAAAAGTAAACTTCTTCAAAGAGGCAGAGAAATCACGGTTGGAATTTCACACAGCCTGCAGCTCACAATAGCAGTCCTAACCGACCTCAACTTTTTACACGTTACAAAGATGCCGAGGCTAAAGCGCCACACACTTAAAAAAAGCCCAAGGGGATCAAAAATTGAGATTTACATACCTCTGTTATTATTAATTTCGTATATTGGGAGGTTTAGCATGTAGTTTATGTGGTCCAAATCTCGGCATGGTAATACGTGGACTTCTCTCCTCTCCGTTACTCCATCTGCCACCAGCAGGCTGGCTCTCTTTTCCCTCAGTCCCTGCTGCCTTCCCTTTCTCTCCCACACTGGATCTGCCCGATATCTCTCCGCGCTGCGCACGTCCGGATCTACTTACTGGCTCGCAAACCTTTCCGCTTTGAAACGTAGGCTACTGTGGCACTTTGTCTTGTATTTTCGAAAATATTTCCCGAATTGCCAAACTAAATCAGTTTGATTTTATTTTTCTTTAGAAGCAACAACTTTAAATCTATATTCACTCATTGTTCATCACGTTCACCTTTAGGCTACATTTAAACCGCCTACTTTTTGTGCCTGCTACGTGCGCACCTGTAGAGAATAAACAGCCATTGTCATTTCTATTTAATTCCAAACATGGACTATTTGGACTATTAAGCAGACATTTAGACTATAATGGGACTTTTCTCTTAGCTGTGTATGAATGATCGTTTAAGTTCCCTCTTGGCTTACATCCTGATAACTGCAAGCTCATTTAGGTAGCCTACTGTAAGCAACTAGATGTCCTTGCGCTGTCCAAAGGAAATATCTTATTTACCCCTAAGGCTGAGCAACAGCACTTATCTGGGCTGCCTTGAAGGGTTAGTTTGTGCATGACTTCCTAGCAGATAATGAGCAAACTATTTAAATTTCGATTAGACAACAATGTATGTTCGCTTTGCAAAATAATAGCCTTATACGATAATAACAAAATTACCCCTGGTGATGTGGGAAAAAGTAGGCCAACTGCTTTGTGAATGAAATTGCAGTTTAGGGTTTTCCTCATGATGACAAATAAGCTAATAACACGTGAGGGAGCAGAAGAGCTGTAACACCGGTTCATAAGTTGATATCATCATACTTACTAAAGATCCTGTGATATACAAGGCTGAAAGTGAAGTGGCCATCAGTGCGTCCTGCTGGAGTCAGTATATCAGTGCATTTGAGTGCGCGGGGTGGGGGCTGGAAGTCGTCGGTCCCATAAACACCCCTCCTTACTGGGTCATTCGGACTCTCTCTCAGTTCAGCCCAAATCTATGCCAGTGCATGCACACAGGAGTGTGGCTACTGTGCGACTGATGGCGCTGTCTCACTGCTCTTGTCCGGACCGCAGAGATCCAGCTGGAGCGCTTGCACAAAGCCTGTGCTGCATGCATACAGCTTGACAACTTCTCAGCATGTACTGATGATCTGTGCGTGAGTGCGAGTGAGCGTGTGTGCTTTTGTGTGCGCTAAGCGTGCAAATTATTTGCATTTTGGGTTGTTTAAGTCAATCGGAAAACACGCGTCGATACCTTCCAAAAGATGCAGCGAGTAAAGTCAAAGTTTTAGGAGTGGCATGAAAAAAAAATCATTTTTAAACAACTCTATTAGTGATATCCTCAAATAATACTCACCCGATGAGCAGAACAACCGCTTGCTCCAAAGTTTGCTTCACATAAATCCTGGCAGTTTTGGGAAAATATTCTTTGCGATCATCATCTCTCAGAAAATCTCCTTCTATTCAAAGTGATTTGAACACTTTTTTTTTCTTTTTCCTTCTTCTTCTTCAGTCCCTCACGGCTTAACAGCCACTTCCGATCCGCACAGAGTTAACGCACATGGTGCCTCTGTACAGTCGAGCTGCAGGCGACTGTATTACCTCTCGCCTCCACTCCACAATGGTACAGGTGGGGTGGCATAGGCTACTGTTGCTGCCTTCAGGTGATATCGGAAATACCGCGATCCGAGGAGGATCCCAGAGGCAGACAAGATTAGTAAAGATCTCGTGATTTCCTGATTTCCTTGCTCGTCGCCCTCCCGTTGGAAAAGCAGGTTCAGACAGGGGCGGTGGGGAGAGGGG
>JAPMNP010717575.1:0-12068 GCA_029874935.1 Atherina boyeri | reverse complement strand
AAAATAGGTCAACAAAAATATCCACAGAAGTTCTGGATACTTTAGAACCCTCCACCTCCCCCCGATTGGGAGATTTAGTGCTCGTTTAGTTTTTTCTTGTAAAAACTGCACTGTTAAATCTCACAATGCTTTCCGTCACTTTGGTTAGTTCCAGGCATTATTCAGGTTTAGTTGGGGTTACCAATTAGAAATACTTGGTTAGGGTTAAGTAAATAGTTTTGATTTGGACAGCCCAACATTACTTGGGATACAGAAAACGAGTACTCAAGTTCCTTTCTGCTTTTCATTTGAATGAATGAATCTCAGCCGTGGACAGGCTCATCTCCCTGGAGGTTGCTCTGGCAGACAGACGTGACGTGCTTAAGTCATTGGAGGAAAAACTTACGTGTGGCTCCAATGGTACGGATTTTAATCATGTTTCACTCATGCACTGTGTAATGTGGTTCCCAAAATGTTGACTCATCTCATGCATTTCTAAGATCAGACTGGAAAAAACAATCATCTTACAATGGACACTCACCCTAATCTGCAGGATTACGATGCAGCAACTTACTCCGTCACCTCTTACTTCTCACATGGCTTTTAGCTCCTGCACCAAATATTGAGGCCATTAAAGATATTTGTTGTTTTCAGAAGCATAAATGTGAACTTTACCTAACGTTAACTGTATTTTGCATTTTTATCCCTGGTGAGGAGAGGCCTTAAGCAATACTGGTAGGTGGTTATCTATCGACAGAGCTATACCTCCGTCTCCCTCTTTCCTGACTTCATGCAAAGCTAAGCTGACTGCTTCCTCCGGCTTTATATTTACCACAGAGACATAATTCCTTTACAATTGAGGGTAAAGAACTGTCATGTCAAACATTACAAACAGACTGCTGTCAAGGTTTAAGCTTTAGACACAAAACGCAGTCGAAAATGAATATTTTGTGGCATTCTGTGAAGATTTCCTTAATTAAGCTGTTTTTAAAAAAACAAAAAACAAAACAGATGCAGTTCATTTTTATGACTGCAGGAACAAAATCAGTAAACTGAAAATAAAGCAGCTAAACTGATCAACCTTTCTCCATTTTATAGATTGAGCATATCAATTAGGAAAGCTTAGAATATCTGTTTGTACGCATAAAGATTGCACTGATACCCATTTTATAACTTTGGCATATAGAAAATGGTATCTTGTATTTAAAAAGTGTAGCATTAGGTTCAGTTTCAGTACTCATCCGTATGCTGAAGAACATTTTTAAAGCACCGAGATGTTGCTGATATAAGTTACACTCTGTAGAAAGACTAAATACCATCTTGCTTTTACATTTTTGCAACTATTAATAAAAACAATACCGTTAGCTTACATAAACACTTTATCAGTAAGTATAGCTTTCAGATATGATGCTCCAAATTTCTCCTGTTCTTCATCAAGGCAGCGCTTAACGCACGTGTCCAGAAGTAAGCTTGTCTGGTGTTTCACTTAACCACTGTACCAGGCTCTAAACTGGCCATAGTGGGAGTGTGAGCACACGAATGTGAACAGAGCTCCACTGTCTTACAACAATAAGACTGACTGCGTGTGTTGAGGGACATTGTGTGTATTGATGTGTGTGTATGCATGCTCACACCACCGCTGCCTAATTTACATAGATGCAATCACACCTTGCCTATGCCACGCATTTTTACACAGGCCAGGAAAAAAAAAGAAGAAGCAGACAGTTTTCCGTTCAGCGTTATGAGAATGATAAAGTTCATAATACATTCTTAATCTGCAATCCCACGCCGTATTTACACCCTCCATATTACTTCCTGTTTATTATCAGATGCTGGGGCATGTGATGCATACAGTCAGTCAGCCAGGCAGTCAGTGGTTCAGACCAAGTGGTTTGGCCTAGTGGGGAGCTGCAGGGCAGACAATGGCCGCTCTGTGTGGCTGAAGTGCCTTTGGTGTCGATGACTATGCCAGCAACTGAGACTGGCAGATCCAAAATGGCGAAGTGCAGAGAGCCCTGCTGGTGATTGTCATGGTGTAAACAGGGCAATTTAGATAGTTTTTGGATGCAGCTTTCAATTGAAGGGGAAGGGGGGAGTCGTATCGGAACTGATTTTTTTTTTTTTTTAAAAAGCAGGAGAGAGCAGTGCAGTACAGCCTGCCTAATCTGCTGGCATTTTATTTATTTTTCATGGAGCGGATGGGTACAAAGGGAAAGAGGCAGTAGAGCAAGCTGGTGGGAGAAGTTCGGATAGAGTCAGAGGGTCTCTCCTTTGTCTTCTTGCTCCTTGAACTCCAGTTTTAGCACACCGAGAGTTGGATTAGAGGTGTCCGAAGCTTCAAAAAGTCTTGAATCCAGTTTCTGATTTGAAAAAAAGCAACAGAAAGAGATAAAGAACATCAGAATTTTAAAGTCACAACCTTTAAATTTTATGATTTGTACCTGAATCCAAAGAAAAAAAAAGACATGTGTATCATACTGTCGCATGTAATCTGAAAAGTCACATTGCAGAGAAGCAGCACGTGTAGAAAGAGCAACAACAGAGAGAAAAAAACGTAATAAAACAGTGAACTCACTGATAGAGATGACAGTCACACAGCTGTAGAGGGAGAGTGACTCTGAGGAGGAAGAAAACAGAAACAGTCACATTTTATATTCTGTGCTTAGATGTGAGTTCATGCCAACGCGTGCACGATCCTCGATCTGTTGTTGAATACATGCGTATCGATGTCTGCATGTTTGCCTTATCTGTTCGGGCTCCGTGTGTCCGTCTGTCTGTCAATCTGTTCCTCGCACAGTCTGTTTGCCAATCTGTCATATTCTGTTTGTTAGATAAGGAGACTCAGGGAATGTGTGTGTGGGTTTTTCCTTGCATGTGCACGCATGGTGAGTATTTATTTTATGTCAGGTTGGTGTTGTCTTAACAGCTCGACATGCGCATGGTGATTCCACTTTACAAACATATAGAAATAATTTCAGTGTTTGAGGAGCACCTCAGAGAAAATGTATTAGTCACCACTAATCACAGACATATGGAAGATATAAATAGCTGACTTTGTCATCTGAAGACGTTTTTAGTAAGCAAACATTTTCACCCAAATAGCACTGGGAGTTTGTGGGATCTAAAGAAACTAAAAGTGTTTTGTTTTTTTTGTTCAGAAACAGCAAACTGCTTAATTCAAAACATCTAAAAGTGGTATACATGAGAATTTCACATTTAAAGCAGCACTACTGAACTTTGGCGACCCGTAACAACGGCTAATTCAGCATCCATCTTGCATCCTGTCTCTTCTCTGAGATCTCTCAAGTGAATAAAAGTCAGTCTGATGTTGACTTGTCTTCTCTTGCTCTGTTACTTTCTCTCTTTCTTTCCCTCTCTTTTTTCTTATAATGTCCTCTTGAGTTTCATCCAAAGCGACCAGTGCGTTGATGATTTAGTACCATAAACGGAAGTGCTGTTTCTCACCCCTGGGACGCTGCAGGGCAATGACAGCTCCAGGAATGTACATAATGAATATCAGTGTTCCATCAAAATGAGTCAGAAACATATGTAGTGTTGCTTTAAAACAGTGACAGACAAACAGTCAAGTTAGGATTTGGCATCATGATGTTAATTGGGAAAACCAAGCTTCAGAATTATTAAAATCACTGAAAAAAAAACAGAAAAAGAACATCTATCTTTTGATGGTTTCCATGTTGTGTATTGACTAGACATAACCCTACAGTTTAGGATATCTATGGTTAGATTAACTGCCCAAGCCATCTACTGTAGTATTTATAAATCAATTTATATGTGACCCAAAAACCTGTAAATGCAAAGGATTCTAATTCCAGATATCCCCAGCTTTTTGTTTCTATTTTTGTTTTGCTTTGTTATTTAAAGGTTTTTCACCTAATTCTAATCCTGTCTCAAAAAACACATTTCTTTAGTTCAGTTTCGGGTTGAATGACGGACGCTAATGATTAATGCTGAAATTTTTTTCCAAACTCAGAGAATGATTAGAATTTTAGCCAAAGTTCAAAGCCACTGTCCTCCATTAAATCCATCCACTGGCTTCCACTGTGCTTCAAACATATTTACAGTCATTTATGTTACATAAATTAAGTAACAAAATCTAATCTGACAACATTGGGGGCATTTTAAGAGATGCACCAGAGTTTAACATGTTTTTTAAGTCTCAGAGAAAAAAAGAGAGCTTTGTTGGAACAGAAAACTGCTTCCATTCACTCTTGTCTGTGTGTTAAATGTTTACACTGTGAGCCCACCTGTGAGTAGCTTGTTGATCCACAGCTTGTCCTGGGGTCCCTCCCAGACGCCGGGGAACCCCCCTCCTTCTGACTGCCGACAGAGGAGGAGTCTGAGCAGCTACTGTGGACTGAAGGAGAAACAGAGAGAGTGTGTGTGTGAGTGAGAGTGGTGGTAGTAACAAAATATAGCATATCCTGAGGGTGTTGGGGACACAGATAGATTTTCCGCTTCAGGGAGTGGAGAGAAAAAAAAAAGGCAAATAATGATCCCATCCAGCATCTGCACGTGATCTGCATGCATGGATCATTTGACTTTACAGCCTGTTTGTGCTTTCTTTTTTTAGTTCAACTATCAGCATCTTAGAGGAAAGAAGATGTGGAGAGCAGCCAGGGGAGAGACAAAGAAAAAGAAATCAGAGTGAGAAGGATTTTTTCTCACCCCGTTTAACAAATTTCTAACACCAGGTTCTGTCCCAGAGGACAATTCAAGCAGCCGAATCTGCTCAATGAGACACCTGGCGAACAGCACTGGCATTACACTGAGGCATGAATGGGAAATCACTTTGCCTTAAGGGCAACAACGGCCTTTGGAGATTGAATGGAGGGTCTGGAATTTGAGGAATTGTACTTCAGACTGGGCTTTTCTAATTCAGATCTGTAATGCCTTAACTATGAGAACAAATGTTGCGTTAGATGTGGTTGCTCATGTGGCAAAATATGTGATTTTAGGACTAAGCTCAGAAGTTCTTTAAATTGTCTTTAAAGATTTAATTTCCTAAAAGCATACATTTTAAAAGATATTTCTCCAAACATTTGTGGCTGTTTACCATCCACTTCACAAAAGAGAATGTTTTCTTCAAATTTGTAGGACTGCGTAGATCCTGAACAGCTCTTTTCTGCCAGACTGATAAAAATTTGCAATAAAGTGGCACTGTAGTTACTTTTTGGAAAAGATTCACCAGGACTAGATAAGGCAGCTTAAGTCATCACTGCAGTGTTTGAAAGTGGCAGCAGAGTCAAGGAATCAAATAATGTAGCGCAATGTGAAGGAATCTGCAGAGAGATAAGAACAAACTTTGACTTATCAACAAATCCAGGGCTACATTTTCACTCAGGATTCGATGAATATGCACTGGGTTTGGTAATGTGACTCCAAACAAATGTGAAGGCTTTTCGGTGACTGCTTACATTGGCCTACATCATAATAATGAAACATAATAATCATAATAAACATAATAATTGTATGGGGTAACAAGGAGAAATGTATACTTTCAGGTTAAAACTTTATTTATTACACCCAAGGAGCTCAAAATGCAGAAAAATCAAGCTAATGTTCAAAGTCATGATGCACAATCCATTAGCTTGTAAAGCTATGCGCAGTTAGGAGCTCAAATAAATCAACATTTCACTACCAACCTGAACCTGAGGTGTGATGAGTTAAAAAAACAAACAAACAATGGAAGCATCATCCTCCAGGCCAAAGAGACAAGACAACATCTGACCTTTTAGTCATACAAAGTTCAATAGCAGGCATCCGGGATGGTACAGGCCTTCAAACCTGACATCAAGTACTGTCTTATCAGCTGCATCTGGACAAGAGAATGGCACTTGAACGCACCATAAAGTCAATAACCAAAGTTCTTGTTCCTTTAAGTCAGGTCATTATTAGTTCAATTCTAGCTTCCAACATAGTTCTGGCTACGTGAGGCATATTTGAATTTGTTCAGACAGAAAAATCTGCATTTCAATTTAAGCTAACCCATCATAAGGATTATTATGTACATTTTTACTTTTATTGAATATTTAAGCTTCATGCAATGAAAAATAACAGTTACAGTAATGCCGTATGAACATAAAACAGAGTTTATTCACTAAACTTAGTAGCCGATCAGAGAGAAAATAACCAATATGTTTCAACAATGTGTGTGGTGAGATACACTATGACAGCAATTTTCTGACACTTCGCTGTCCAACACGTTGAATCTGATTAAATATATTCAGATTTTGGAGCAAAATCCAGATTGCATTTTTTTTTCAAGGAGACTATTTCAGACTGATGATTAAACAACCCAAACTCTGAGCCATTGACTGTTGAAAATTATAAGGAAATAAATTGTATTTTTAGTTCCACTTACTTAGAGAACTGTTAAAAGAAGACATAACTGTTGAAACTGTTGAAATGTCCTAACACCTTTTTTTTTCAAATGATGTCTTGCTAGCGTTAAATCAAAATGTTGCTAACATTTAAAGTATTTATTTTTTTAATAAACTAATTCATTTGATTTGACTTGATATTAAATAATTCTGTATTTTAACCTGAAGGAAAAAAATCCCAATACATAAGTAGCCAATCATAATGAATTTATGGAAATTTCGGAAAGTTGGGAAATATTCCAAAATATGATAAAAACAAAAAAAAAGAAAAAGTTAATACTTTTACTTATAGTAAGAAAAATAAAATAATTTTATTCACTGACCAACTCCATTGAAAGAAATATGAAAATATAGAAAAATTAAAGACGAAAGTGAGCCAGTAGGCCTTTTGAGGGATGTCTTTTCATGATTTTTTTATAATCACATCTTGTCATGTATGAACGTACAGAGATGAAACAGGGGACTCAGAGAGGATCAGCAACTTACAAAACGTGCAGTTTAAGTGGCAATGGAGGTGCTAACAGAGCCAAAACAGTTCTATCTCAGTGTGTGTTTACACACATCAATCTGGCATGATGAAACTTGCCACTTTAACCACTGTTGCTGTTGTCACTCAGTTGATTCCACCCCGCTGGCTTGATGTGTGTAAAAACAGACCAATGTGGGGGTGATCTGCCTCTGTTTGGCATGAGCGAATTACCAACGAGCAAAAGCGGCAGCCGACAGGCTAACAAGGACATATTTTCTCCATTATAAGGTTAAACTGATTTGTGAAAACTGGAAAAGAAGGGCAGAAAAGTTCAACTACTAAAGAAACTCAGTTCTGGAAGATGCTACCACCCTCAATTTAATGGTTGAACAGGCGAGGGTGTCAGGATAGGGTATAAAAAGGAGCATCCACAAAAAGCCTAGCCTTTCGAAGCAATGATTTGTTGTAGCTCACTGCTTTGTGCCAAACTCGACCAGAGAATCATCAATTAGTTCCAAAACATATTTCTCTACAAAAGATTGAAAAGAAGTTTTGTCTTTCAGCATCTACAGTGAGTAACATTGTGTATAGATTCAAGAAGTCTGGGGGAATCTCAGCCACATACAGAGAGGACTGTGGGATGGCTGTGACATTTGAGCCCTCAGGCAGCACTGCATGTGAAACCATCATGCCACAATGATCAATATAGTCTTGGGAACAGGAGCAAGATGGAAAACTATTTTCACTCGACACAGTCCACATCTGCATTAGGAACGTAACCTGAAACTTTACAGAGCAAGAAGGAAGCCACACATCAACTGTATACAGAAACGGACACAAGCTTATTTCAGATTGACGGAGAGATGGAGAACACATGTTCTGTGGTCAGATGAATACACGTTTCAACTGCTTATGGGAAAAACAGACTTTCTTTTCAATGTACCAAAGATGAGAACGCCTATCCAGCCAGTGACTGTACTGATACTATGAGAAGGAGAATCAAACAACCACAGATTGCTGGGCAGCTTTATTTTGTACTCAGCAAGAATGAGCACAGAGTCTTCTTTCAAAACTCCTACAATTAGTATCCCAGTTCCCACATGATGAAAAAGTCAAAGGTAAACATGCCTCTGTCCTTATACTCTTTCAGACTGTGTTAATGGCTTCAGATTTAAAAATATATTCATATTTTCCCAACTCCTCTGGAAATTGGTTTTGTAATTTGAACTTTTCTTCATGGATAAACTTTAGGAAGGTATAAAGTGTGTCATCTGCCTTAAAAACAGTTTAAGGCAGACACAGCAGTGAAGGCTGTGATGGGATTTGATCCTAACTGAAGTAAAATATGTTTCCATAGTTGAGCTGTTTCACTGTGCTGTATACTCTGTGCAGGCATGTCACAGCTCTTCAATGATTCTCAGTGTGAGACAAAAATCAAAAATTCATAGAGCAGCCTGAGGGGTGCTGCATAGAAAAAAACAAATCATTTACCACATTATTACCTCGTCACATGAGAAGATTGGAGATACACCAGGGACCTGTTTTGTTTCCTGTCTGTAATCAGAGGGCCACATCATTTTTGGCTCAGAAAGCAAATTTAAACAATCCAATCTGATCACTAATACCAGAGACTTCCTGAGGCCACAGCACCAAGTAAAAAAAAAAAGTTTGAGACTTTAAGCTTCTGTAAGGTGGAATGTGAAGCCGCAAGATTTAAACTAAAGGTATCTCATGTTTCTTACTCAGATTTTACCCCCAAAAGATTACGTAATCTTTGATGTTAGCAATCTACCTGTCGATGCATTAGTTTTCAGGATAAAGGACGGAATTATTTTATGAAGAATTCCCACCTCTCTCATGCAATCATTATTGTTTTTTGTATTTTTCAAGAGTTTTTTTGTAAGCACAGCTTCATACCAACACATAATGTTCTACAGCTGTGTTCCTACCTCTGTCACTCAGACTGTAGATGGAGTCTACTTCTGAGCCTGGAGTTCCTGTCGCATCCAGCAGGAGTTTACTGGAAATCCCCATGCATAGTGACTCCTTCAGACACAATTCTGAAGAAAGAGGAGAAATCATAAAAAACAAAAGACAGAATTTATACCATGTACTTTGTAGAAATCCTTAATAAATTCAAATAAATATCCTAAGCTAAAGCTCCTTCTAAATAATGGTGAAGTTGCTGAATATTTTTTGTTCTTATAGACATTAATCAGGCGCATTGAAGCATTGCAATTTGAACTGCTTTAATCCCTTTTTCAAGGATACTGCAAAGCACCACGTGCAGGGTCGTACTGAAATCTAAGCCAACTGCAGGAAGCAATGTTCAGATGCAAGGAGACATGTGATAGCCAGAAGCTCCTTGTGTTTGGAAAGCTGGGCATAAACACAGGGACAAAAATCAAACAGCAAACTGGACTGGTCTGGGTATTTTTACATGTTCTCTACTCACAGGAAGGGCTATTTTTATCTATACTAAGCTACACAAAGAGAATTCCTCCAGTCTCCAGAAATGATAAACCCAAAGCATACCTCCTTTCCCTTTAATCCTAATATTGATTGCATGAAAAAGAAACTAAAAACCTTTACAGCTAAATATCTTACTAAAATAACCTCTTACTGGTTTAGAGACTTTTTAAATCCATACAATAACATTGGAATTAAGAAAGGAAAATGGGAACACTTCTTTTAAATGGAAGTGGATGTAGGATTTAGTGGCATCTTGTGGCAAATTTGCATATTGCATCCAATTGAGTACATCCTCTCTCATCCCTTCTTCCACATTGAAATATGCCAAAAACACACTCCCGGGCCCAAAACCAGTAAAGAACAAAAATAATGTATATGTATGTTGCCACCTATTGATTGGTAGACTCACATTTTGGAGTTTAACATTTCTGGCAGTTGCAAGTTAAGCCTTTTTAAACCAAAGTTACAAATAAATCTTCGTTCTGAGAAGAAAACTTTAAACCCCATGGAGAAATGGTGGTTCACATGCAACATAGCCCTGTCCTAATGTTCATCATACTTTACCATCTATTTTACTCAAAATGGGGCCAAAATTCATGAAATGGACATCATGCTTAATTGAGTAAGACACTAACCTACTGTAGCAAGGAGGAATATAGGCATATAAAGAAAATGTTAACTAAAGTCAAATATAAAAAACAGTCATTTTATTGGCTAATTCTTGCACCCAGACAAGTTTCTACCTGTTGCAATTTAAAAGAATGCAGGTTTAAAGTACATCTGCACGCCAGAAAAAACAACATTTCATTGTTCTCTGGTCCCAAACTATTGGTGAAACATGGCAGTGAGACATTTTAGAATCAGAGGAAGAGGACACACATGCCATCTGTCAATACACAGTCACCATATATTGTATTAGGTACACTAGTTCAGTTGGTTGTACAATTAGCTAATCAGCCAANCACATGGCAGCAACTAAATGCATTTATTCATGTAGACATGGTGAAGATGACTTGCTGAAGGTCAAATGGAGCATCAGAATTAGTGGTGCACTGATAATGATGCTAATATCGGTAAGGGGGCCGATACCACACTAAAATGCTGGTATCGGTATGGGTGAGTACTAACAAATAACGCGCTGATGCCATTAATCGATACTAATGTGGAACTTCAAACGCAGCGCCAGCGCCCGATATGCTGCTATGTGATCAGTGCCGAGATGAGTACGGAGCGGATGCTCTTAACCAATGGTGGGGCAGCTTGTTCATACTGAGGAAAAACAAACTAGCGTGCCACAGGAGACTAAAGGCCAGTTTTTAGCTACTTTTTTTTACCGACATTAAATGTCGGAAACTTGTTGTGATGGGACAACAAAATTTAAAATGGCCCTTTATTTTTTTTACCAGATTATGGCTGCACTTTGAGGAGCGTTGGTTCTCTAGCAGCGGTTGTCTCCCTCACTGTCCAGGAGCTTTCTCCCGACATCTCAGCCGATGTAGACATCACTCACAAATGGAGTAGACTTATTCAGTTGCATGAATAAAACACACAGGAGACATTCTGCTCTGAGTCTTGTACGTGACACTCACTTGCTCTTTCTGCTACGGAATTGAGGAGGCACGGCTCTTTCATTTAACAGTGACCAGGAACACTCAGGGGATTTAGGTGACTTTGAACTTGGTTGTGCATGGTTTTTGGTGGCAGATGGGCTGGTCTAAGTATTTCAGAAATGGCTGATCTACTGGGATTTTCACTCGCAACCATCTCTAGGGTTGACAGAAAATGGTCTGAAGAAGAGAAAATATCCAGTGTGCAGCAGTTATCTTGACAAAAATGCCTTGTTGATGCCAGAAGTCAGAGGAGAATGGGCAGACTGGAGATAATAGAAAGGCAACAGTTACTCAAATAACCACTGGTTCTAACCAAGGTATGCAGAATACAATCTCTGAACAGACAACATGTCTAACCTTGAAGCAAGATGGGCTACAGCAGCAGAAGACCACACCGGGTTCCACTCCTGTCAGCTAAGAACAGGAAACTAAAGCTACAATTTGCACAGGTTTCCCAAAATTGGACAATAGATGGATGGAAAAGCATTATCTGGTCTAATGAGTCTCAATTTCAGCTGTAACATTGAGACGGTAGAGTCAGAATTAGGTAAGAGCAACATGAAAGAATGAATCCATTCAATCTTGTATCAACAGTTCAGACTGATCGTGGTGTAATAGTGTGGATGATATTTTCATGGCACACTTTGAGATCCTTAGTACCAACTAAGCATGGCCTAAACACTACAGTTTACCTAAGTATGCTGACCATGTCCATCCCTTTATGACCACAGAGCACCATCTTCTGACGGCTACTTCCAGCAGGATAAAGCACCATGTCATAAAGCTCAAATCAACTCAGACTGGTTTCTTGCACATGACAATGAGTTCACTGTACTCCAACGGCCTTCATCTCAATCCAATAGAGCATCTTTGGGATTGTCAGACAAATCTACAACTGTGTGATGTTATCATGTCAATAAAAGAGCAAAATGTCTGAGAACTATTTCCACCACCTTGTTGAATCTATGACACCAATAACTAAAACAGTTCTGAAGGCAAAGGGGGTCCAACCTGGTACTAGCAAGGTGTACCTAATAAAGTGACTGGCATGTACAGTGTACAATCTTTTACCATCTCACGATTCGATTCGATTCCGATTCTTGGGGCCACGATTCGATTCAAAATCGATTTTCGATT
>JAPMNP010717569.1:0-14069 GCA_029874935.1 Atherina boyeri | reverse complement strand
AGCTCTCCTGGTACATCTAAAAGACGTGAATAGTAAAATGAAGACCCTGAAGGGAGGTCTGGCCGAGGAGAGTATATTAAAGACATATTAAAAGTAATTTGTCACAACACAACTCTGCATGTTTTGAGGCACTCTCAGGCCAGAATACATCTAAGAGCAGTGAATAATCTCCAGTGTTATCTTCCTGCTACATCTAAACACCTCACTAAAAGTAGGCTGCCATTTAGCTGTCTTGACAACATCAAAGGCTGGTTTGTCTGTAATTTCTTCAAATAATGAGAATAAGACTGAAATAATCATATTTGTTCCATTTCACTCCATCATCTGTCTGGACAATAAACTTGGCCATCTCTCTAACAACATGCATCATGTCATGAAAAGTATTTTCCTGAGCTCTCCTTTGAGTTTAACAAGTCAGTCAATTGTGTCATGAAAACAGTTATCCATGTCTTTATGTTCTATTTTATTTTCGGTTATTTCAGTCCAACTCTTCCAGATTTCAGTTATTTCTGAATGCAGCTGCCGTCACACCAGTTCTGGTACAGTTGTGCCGGTTATCGGTGAAATAAAGGTTTATGTCAAAATTGGATTTATCTTTAAGAGCCCACAGTCTATTATTGATTTGTCCACCCCACTTTTCAAAGCCAGGAGCCAGATGAATGACTCTCCACTTTGTTTCAAAACTATGTGTAAGCACAAAAGCAGAAATTCACATTTGGGTCCTCCTTATCAATCTTTATCAATATGAAATTTTATCTGTAATGCACACTGGAAGTTTAAAGCAAAAGGTCCTGCAAAGGTGAAAAAAGAAATGGATATATGGCAACAAAAAAAAGAAGCCAGACACACAATAATAGCATCAGGGTGATGGGTTTTGGACCAGCAGCAAAAGATGAACACATCCCCTTTACAGTTTAGAGCCCTGTGTGAAGATAATCAGGAGGGAAAAACGCTGACTGTTCCTAAAGCGTTGTAAGAGCCAATGATCATCCTTTAAACAGAAAATCAGAACAAACACTAACTCTAACTAACAAGGTCTTCCAACAATGCCAAAGCTAAAGCACAACAACCATGCACAGCTGCAATTATGCATAGCATTGACTAATACAGATTAATTCATTATAAAAGCTCATAAACAAAATAAAGACATAAAATAAACCCTGTGAGCTCCTAATGAAACTCTTTTAATTAAAATTCAATTTCCTTTATTTCTATTCTATCCTCACTACACTGGGCTTGGGGTTGGACGTTGCCCTGACGGACAGATCAAACAATGCTCATAATGCTGATGTGTGAAAAATTTCATATTTATGAACTGAGATGTGTTTCAATTCAATTCTCAAATTCCCCAATCAGCTTTCATATGCCTTAGAAGTTTTATTTAGCAGTTACAGGCTGTCGTCCGTACTCTTCTCAGGATTACACCCAGAGAGCCAAGATGTCCAGCTTCATGACGGAAATATATTCACTCCCGCTGGCAATCCTACTGGTATTCAATCTGAGAATGGGCCAATCTCCAGTGTTGTTTACTAGCAATCAGATGCATTCACTCCGCCGCTCCTGACAGTTATTGGCCGCCAAGTAACTACACACTACGTGAAGTATGTCAGGTGTACACGTTCTCCAATCAAGTCCAGATGTGGTCCCTTAAACGACCTTGTTTGTGAGGAGTTTATCTGCTATGGCTCTGAGCCAAAGTAAAGTGGAACTCGTAATTCATGAACTCCTTTGTGTTGTTTAAAAAGTAAATATAAAGGAAGTGACCCAGCTGTTTCGGTAAAGGAGAATACAACCTTCACCTGTATCCAGGTGTACTTGAAACTTGTCTGATTACCTGCTGATTTATAAGCATTGAAGGCTGCAGTAGAATTTTTAAATCATCTGTAATCCGCCTTTAAAATAATAATCTATCTGATATGAAACTGTCTTCATTAAACTCTTTTATTACCCCATGTTGTCCTATTATTATCATGCTTTTGTTTACTTGGTGTGTTATTGTTGCTTTATTGCTCTGTGTAAATGAGAATTGTTAATCCTCACTGGATCATCCTGCACAAACAAAGGTTAATGGAAGTATGGATGACAGCAGACAACCTCACCTCACACCCCAAACCCTCATCAACCCACCACTATATAGGTAGACTACTGCCGGGTGGACCACCAGCAAATAATTACCTACACTAGGGGGGAAATTACTGTTGCCGTGGAAACACCATTTAGGAATCCCATGATCTTGAGTGCGCATGCCGCCTTCTGCCTAATTTGCCAAAATTCATTCATCATTCTGGTCCATCCCCGGGCCTCAGTAGCAAAAATCATTAACAGACTTCTAACTGCTCAATGAAGTAGGCATGATGATCACTCATGTTTATGCATATAACGACTTTAGTTAGCACAAAAAAATGACTGCAGAATTTCTGCATGATACAACTTTGCATCAAACTGCATGTTAAGTTTCCTTAAAACTGTTCCAGGCAACATTTTAAAGTGGAATAAAATGACTGAATATTGTGATGGAAGGTTACCATAGTGACAAGGTGCAGAGAATTCCTCGCATAAAAACTACAGGCGATTCAAATGTGACTCCATGTGGTTTTGTACATGTGAAACACATACTGTGAATAGGTGAAACGTGCTTTTGGAATATTTTTATGTGATTAAGTACTACTACTACTACTACTACTGCTACTGTCACTTAGCAGACGCTTTTATCCAAAGCGACATACATCTGAGAGAACACAAACAAGAAATCACAAAGGAAGGTACAGCATGGCTAAGTGCGGTCAGACTGCTGTGAGTCCAGCTAGGACACAGGTGCTATCATGCATGCAAATTTTTATTTTTATTTTTTTTCACCCAACTTCCCATCGTCCCGTAAATTTACAAAATAAGTCTAAAATTCCACACCATGATATCATCTTGGCAAACGTAGCTTTCTCAGTGCAGCAATACAAAGAGCTAAACTAATCTACTCATCCAGATGAGCAGAGACATAAAACTAAGTGCAGAAATGCTCCTTAAAGAGCTGGGTCTTTAGCTTTCTCTTAAAAGTAGGTACAGACCCTGCGGTTCGGACAGAGTTTGGAAGGTTATTCCACCAACGGGAAACTAAAATTAACAAGACAGAGCAAGTGATGAAACCAATGTAATCACATATGAAACCAAAGAAATTTCCCATGTGAAACCATTTCAATTATCATGTGAAACCCATGTGGTTTTGCATGGCCATATTTTACACATTAAAATAGTCAGAAACATGACTATACAAAACCACATATGGTTCACATGTGATTATATGGGTTTCACATGTTATTACCATGAAAACTTTCCAAAACCACATGTTTCCCAAATGCAAAATATGTGTCTCACATGTATTCAACATATGTCTTACATGTGTTTCACATATGCAAAACCCCATGGGGTGACATATGGAACACTTGTTAATTGTCAGAAAGAGCTTACAATAATATCTACAGTATCAGACAGCTCTGTGGAACAATTTAAGATCATTTAGTTCATGTTTCGGTTTTAGTGTTCACACCTTTACTGTTTCAGTTCTCACTGGAACATAACTTTGTTTCAAACCACAACAGCCAGCTGGTTTTAGCTAAAATATTTTTCGCAAGGTAAAAGTACACTAAAGTACTTGCTCCAAACCAAAAGGGAGTCTATCAAAGCATGTAATTATAGTGAGGTATTATATAGACAGTGGGACATTTCCCTCATGGATGGTAAACAGCAAACAGCAATTAAGTGAGTGTGAACTTTCATTTTCGTGTAAGTAAAACTCCAAATAAATGTTAATGGTGCCTTTGACAGGTAGTTGCTGAAATGTGAGGCGTCAGCTTTCACCATAAAGACAACTGCTTTGTTTAAATTTTAATAAGACTGTTCCTCAGTCTGCAAAGTGGTCCTATGGATGTTTTAAGGGATTTGAATTAGAAGCAGCCCGTTGTTGTTTCTAAAGAGTTGCGTTTGGACAGTGTGCATGAATCTTTTCCCGCAAAGATGCAAAGCAGACAGGATCACATATTTGAAGGATGACGCTTCTCTGGTCACAGTGAAGTCAATTCAGGACAGGTGTCCAATTTTAGAGTAACAAAATAATCTTATTCTTAGCATTTTGTTTAACTGTTTGGTACATAATGGTCATTTTCTCTCATATTTGCCTCTGTGCAAACACACTGCGATTTATTACTAAATTACTTCAAACCATTGTGAAATACTGTTATGTCTTAGCCTGTCATTTGGCTTTGTTTGTCCTCCTGAGAAGTGATAACTAATCCTCTGAAACCACTGCTAGACTGCCTTCTGTTGACATGAAAGAAGAGATGTCTGCAAGCAAATGAGTTAAACAACTCGAGCTGCTTTGCTGCTTCCAATGTGATCCACCTCACACTCAACATGCCACTCATCAAACGGACCCATCCAATCTGGTCATGGTACTTAAAGGTTGAATTTGGAACAATTTAAGTGACTGGAGAAGAGCACAAACTAGAGTAAATTTAGGAAAAGCCTACACTAGATAGACCCACACAAAAACTTTCAGAGTAGCCGAATAAGGTACAAAGTAGCCGTTTCAGAAACGGCTAATTTCCTTTTGGATCGGTAAGCTAACTCACTTGCTAACTTGGCTAACGTTAATGTAGCTGTCAGTTAAACTCTTCTATAATACATTTGTTACTGGACACGGCGCCAGCTGGTCACTTGATATATCGGCATCGAACCTGGCGACCCAGAGGCTTGAATAATTTTTGTGTTGTTGTAACAACAACCTGGACTCACTAGATGTCGCAATCATGTTCATATACCATATCCAACCATAAAGCTGCAAAGTTCTTGTCTTGCTCTCTGCCACTGCTGCCCCACAAAACAAAATGCTGCGCTTTTTCTCTCATCATTCCAATATTAAATTGAGAAAACATACAGTACGTGCAAGGACTACAGACTTCAATCAAATTATTTTCATGTCACATTCCCGTGACATGTCTGACTGAACTACCTAACAGTAGTCTTGCAATCTTCGTTAGCAAATACTAGACTTATGACTCTCAGTGAACAAAGTTTACACTGACGATCTGAAATTATGCTGACTGCTGGTGTCTTTGTTTTGCTATGGATCCTGCTGGAAGGGGCTCTCTTTCACTTGTAACAAATATGACCAAAATGCACCTGAGGCAGGCCATTGTCCTTGTTAGAAAATGGATATATCAATTATTGGACCAACTAATTCAGTTTCCTCACCTGCTTTAGTGTCATGCGCAGCCCTGTAGAAATGCTCAGTCATAAACATACACTAAAAAGATGCTTCCCACTTTCACACCGTTACTTATTAAGCAACAATATGGTAGAAGCTTGAGGCAAAATTATCATAATACAGGATGACACCTGGTGTTTTTTCTAAGGATCAACCGATACATCGGCCGGCCGATATTTGCTGTTTATTTGTATCGGTATCGGCCGATACCAAGTAAATCCAGGGCAAGTATCGCTAATACTGACACCAACACATTTTCCTTCATATTTCTGCAATTTATGATTATGATCATAATAAAACACAGAACAAAGATTTTTATTGGAATTTGGTCCATCTTGAAATTTCATAAGTACAATATAAATAATTGTTGAACATATAGATTCCATTGATTCTGATATTTGCTAAATAATGCTGACAAAGAAATAAAGTATATGATATCATCATGTCCATTTTATTATGCAAATTGAGGCAGTAAAAGCAGTATCGGCCCCAAATATCGGCTCAAGAAAACCGGCAGTCCATAATCGGTCATCAAATCTGTATCAGCATCTGCCCTATAAAATCAATATTGGTGTATCCCTAGTTTTTTTCAGTTGAGTTTATAAACTTACATAATCAAACTTTTTGATTTATTCTGGGTCTCCATGAGTAAAATCTGTATCACACTATCGTCAAATCTTGATAGGAGAAGATGCATAGAGTAAATAAAACCATGCTCATATTCCATTTAGCAGGACATATGTATCCTGAAGCACAGAAGTCATAACAAAACCTGATATCTAAACAGATCAACATCATTGCTCATGAGGAAAATCCTGAAACTGCTTTGTCTTTTCTGTGGCAGCACTGTTACATAAAACCTGAATATAAATGGACAAACTAACACATGCTGTACTCATTAATGCATCATTTGTCATCAATCTAATAAGCTGCAAGCTAACCAACTCTGTTTTCTTTCATGGTTGCCTGCAGACTTCGTTTGAGCACAAAAAATCTTCTTTGATGCAGGCTACAAGCCATACACCCTGGTTGTATGTAAGCAATCATCTTGCCCTACAATTACTGCAGCATTGACTGCACCGTGCAAATGTGGATTAGGGAGATGAAACAAAAAGCACAAATTAATGAATGCCTGACATTACTGGGAGCACCAGTTGGGGTTCCACAGGGTTAAACAATTAGCTAATTAGCCTACTGTATGAACAGAATGACTGTATATATTCACTCATAATACAAACACATTTAAAGGCAGTATGCTGATGCTGCGCTGAAGCAATGTTGACTCTGTTTGCAGGGATGCTCAAATAAATGCAGTAGCTAGAAAACACTGATGCAAGTGTCAAAACAGAAAAGGAGCCTGTTTCAAAAAAATTGAACAAAGAGGCTCGCACTCTGGGCTCGTGTCTTCAGAGGACGGCCTTGATGCAAGGGTATGGAGACACTTCTACAAATACAGACTCCTGTTGCACCAAGCGCAGCATGACAGTTCCTATGTCAGCAGGAGAGAAAAATTACATCTGCAACCCAAAGTATAATGATTGTATGGGGGGGGAGGCCTCTGCACAGAAGGGGTACAGAAACGTTGCGCAAAAGGGTGGAGCAAAATCATTTACATCCAAAGTCATGCATTATGAAGGAGGTAATCATCATCATAGCAATTTCAAAGTGGAAGCTTTTCAGAACAGCAGGAGAGGAAAGCATTAGCTGTTCATTAGCAAGTAGGCAGGGAGCCATGAGCACATTGATTAGGTCTGTATGCAGTTGCATGACCCATGTCTGTGGCCTGTGGACATTAGAAAGCCACTGTCTCTCCTTTAATGAACTGCCAATACAGTATGTTCACCTGATTTATCACTTAGGAAATACCAGCCGTACCCAAATGTGGATAATGAAGATATTATCAAACATTAACTCAAGACAGAAATATGGGCAATGAACAAGAAATAGAGTGAGGCTAATATTGCCAGAAGGACTGCAATGTCTCACACTCTGCACTGAAGTAATTAAGAAGTGATTTTTTTTTCCAACAGCTGCTATGCACGTAATCACAAGAAAAACAGCATGAATTGAGGTTTATTTCAAACCACAAACCTTTACAAATGTCTGAAATGATCAGACTGAATGTGAAGTACTTAACTACTCAAACTACCTGCCTCTTAAATTAGCTTCTTTGAAGTGGAATGTAATGAAATAATACAGTTCCATCAGTCTTTGTTAAATCTGACTCAAATCCATCTGCTACTGTAATCAGCCAAAGTTCATCTTCAATTGTTTGCTTAGCTGCTAAGAGCTTTTTACAAATAGTAAAGAGACAAGGAGAAAGCTCCATTTTATTCAGTTATTTTGCACTACAGACGTTTAATATTCAGGTCAGTTCCCACAAGTATGAGAAAAGGATACTGTATAAACCATAACCTTCACTTGATAATCTCAAATCAATCATAATGTTAATTGATAATAACTGACTTACTTCGGGTGGTTTTGTCATTTATGAAAAAGGGACCACCTCTTATTTGCAGACAACGCTTCTCTCGGTATTCTCTCCCACCAAAGTCCCCCTTGAATCACCACTCTGCATCAGTCATGCTCAACTTAGGTTCAAGGTTCAAAACAACACTGACATTGTGACACGCATTTTGTTTACGGACTCGACACCTTCAGAACCCACCTGCTCTTCACAGTGGCTTTCCTCACTAATGTGGATTCATCCTAAACTGCCTGCCATGCTCATGTCAGATAACAGCTCCTGTGAAAAGGTAAATCTAACACACCCTCTCATCCAACAACCCTACTCACACCATCAAAACTGCTTAATTCTCATGCCCCCAATGCCCCATCCATCTCCCGTGGCAGTCACTGTCCAATCTGACTTACCGTGACTCCTTTTGCCAACAAAGGATGAGATTTGATCCAGTTAACTTTCCTGTGATGCCATATCCCACCTACAGAACTGCTGCTGCTGCTCAGAAGGGTTTCTTGAAAAACCTCAAAAGGTATGACCCCCATATGACGTGAGAACTTCTTCAGTGAAAAAAATGTAGCATTAGAGATGCACCACATGTTGGTCATCCCCTTCCAAGCCTTCATAACCCGAGAGCTGCCCTCTTTTACCCGCATGGTATATTTCCAAAAAAGTATAGCACCAAAGATTCTTAGGAATACACCAACAAAGACAACAGATTGGCGAACAACTTTACTGTTTTCACAAATGTAATCTTAAATAAATTCAGCCTGTGATGAGCATCTCTCATGCCCCTTATAGCTAATTGTACTGTTTTCAAGTCATCAAACAACCACCCTCAGTGCTCTCTTGGCACTTCCTGCCCTTTTAACCAAGCATTTACACAAGTACGGGCTTGTGTCTCAGAGGACAGCCGTGTTTGTTATCATGGCAACAACCTCATTGGCTCTTTTGCTCTTGCTTTGCTGACCTGATTGTCCTCTGTCCATTCATCTATGTGTGGGTGTGTTTGAGTGAGATGGGGCAGTGGCGGGGATTATATGGCTCTCCAGGCAGCTGTAAAACATGACTTATGCTACTGTGGTGCTCAAGATGCAACACTAGCTTCTCCCGACAGTGAAAAGTAGAAGGGTGGGTTGCTGTTAGGGGAGCAGGAGAGAATTGATCTGTTAGGAACTGGAGGGAGAAGACAACCAAAGCAGCGATAGCAGATTTCTTTTCATGTACTGCAGAGGAGCTTACGGCTTAAGCTCCAACTAGTCGCAAGGAAAAAAAAAATCTCATTGGGCAAAGAAGGGGATTGAGGAGGAGAAAAGAAGTGAGTCAAACAAGGCCACTGCGCGAAGTCCTTTTTCTCTCTCACTTGTATTCCCCTGTGTGAAAATATGACAATCCAATTAGCGCTCCATTTCAGAAAATCCACAGCTCAGTGTCAAACCTGAGAGAAAATAGGAGAGGGGCCACAACAGAGCCTTGACATTTCTGTTTAAGGCATGCAGACAGGGCATCAATTTAAAGGCGCATTGGTGATAAAACACAATGAGAGGGTCACATCATTTCTCCTTTTGTGTGCAATTAAAGAAAGACAAGAAGTACTGAAGTAATGAGCAAAATCCTTAAAAAAAAAGAATTATAAGAAAAAATATTCCAAGCAACTCTGTCAACACCAAGATAGACCTACAAGGTAACACCACTGTTTGATACAGTTATATGTATAATGATTCAGAATACCTGCATTGGTGGGGTTTTTGATCTTATGGAAATTTGAAAAACAGTCTGGATTTTTACTGTACTAAAATACAGACCTCACAGTAGGAGTTCAGTGTTGCAAAAGCCCTTCACCTTCCACAAAAAGATATATTTTGCCACAGATCAAAGACATTTTCTTGCTCTTTACTCTTACAGTTGTGCTACTATTTTATTCTCTTTAAATACCCCCGATGGTGAACTAGTAGATTTAAATTAGAAGATATATAGCAAGGTGAAGGATTTTCATCGTTAGAATCTGCACCCAATATCAAACAACCACTTCCATGTTTCAGTGTCAACCATTGACTGTATAATATATGGACAGACTGTCCGCGACATCACCCGTAGGTTTGTTAAGAGCTGAAATAAAGCTCGGTGGGAGGTTCCAATTGTTGACATCTTGGCAGCGTCCCATGTCTCGGCAAAGAGGTGGAGTTGAAAGGGGGGCTGTGGGCGGGTAGGCAGATGATTGACACCTAGCTGCCCGTAGCTAAGAGCTAACCCGGAGCTAACAGACATACTGTAGGTGAGCTAAAGCTAAGGTCCAACTTTTAGCTGGCCAAAAACCATGCTTGTTCTTCTTTGCACCCCTCTGCCTCTTTTTGCTGCCAGATTACGCTGCAAATTCAAAAGCGGGAGCAAGCCGGAAGCCACAAGCGCTTTCACTGACAGCCCGGTCCGTCTCCTGTCAATCAAAAGGACATGCCCCCAATTATCAAAATTTTCTAGATGAAATAATATCTGAACAGAAGAGTTATAAAAAAAATTCACTCCCCTCACAGTTGTGACGAAGGTAAACTTGAGGAGGAGTGAACTGCAATTTTTGGCACTTCCACATAAACTTCACTTTTGTCCATTTGAGTTTGCCGCTTGGTGTCAACGCATATAGTTATACTGTACCAAACAGGCAAAACCCCATTAATGCAAAATTAACGTAGTTTGCACTCATCTTAATAGAGTAATTGTTCCGAGTCGCCAACAAGTTTTTTTGCATTTTGAAATTTTTTGTTTAAGAATAACTTTTTGTTTGTTTGTTGTTGTTTTGTTTTCAGACTTGTATTATGGAGGTGAATGTCCTTTGCACTACTGAGCTGTTCGATATTACAATTCTCATCTACTAACACCTCTGCAAAGTCTGAAATCCTTCTCTGAAAGTGCTGCACTGTTTCGGTGAATCCAAAAGCACCGTCATAGGCAGAAGGCAAACAGATGAGAAGATACAAAGACTTTACACACAAAACACAACCAAAAAGTGTTGCAGATGCAAGGAATGCAATAATCAGATAATTCTGAAACAGGAACAGAGCATGGCAACAACAACAAGGTTCTTAACAAGAACAAAGTATTGACAAACTGAACACAGGTGTGAAACAGTCAGCAATTTCTAATCAACTGAAACAAAAAAAGAAAAGCTTAAAACTAAATTAAACATGATGCACAATGAGGAAAAAAATAATTACAACAAGAAGTAAGCCTAAGTGAAATCCAAATGTACAAGGTCAAAACGAAAAACTAAAAGAATATACAACCCTCATCCATCATGACATCATCACATTATATTTAACTTTCTTTTATGAATGCACATCTACACAAGCTAAAAAACAGCATGAGCATTTCAAGATGAAGCACAATTTAATCTAGAAACTGATAGAATTGCAACTTTAAGGTATTTGCAAACCACAACTCGAAATAAGAAGAAAAAGGCCAAAGGAAAAGGTATGTGACATGTAACTGAACAAGTATAATCTCAAACAGCCCCATCCAGCTTTGCCTTTGTACTAAGGAGCTGTTGTCACTTTTTTTAGATTTCAATATACCTTTTCTGATTTTTAACAAAAACATTGTTTATATTCAAAAGGCCATGTGACCTGGGGAGGGATGCCAAACTATGATAAAATGGCACAAGCCACAGCTTGATGCAAAAAAAAAATTATTTCCAAAAATACTATTACTATCCACAAACACTTCCTCTTGGTGTAAACATTTTAACAAGCCCCCACAGAGTTGTTGCAAACTTAGAAAGTCTATTTCACAGCTTTTACACAAGTACAGGCTCTACACAAAAACCCCTCTTTTTTCACTGCACAAACTATTTTCAGTTCTTGAGGATCATCGGTACAGAAAGGCAGGGGAAAACAACTACTAAACAACTAGTGTAGTGTAATATTGACATCTTTTGGAAAGTCCCCAGCCCCGCTCACTGTGATCTGAGATTGAATCCTACCCAAATGTTGCATGAGCAAGAGCAAAGCCTCTTCAGCACATGCATACTGGATGGGCCAAGAAGGATTTTGCAGAAATCCATAGTTCAGGATCCCTTTAATCACAAGAAGAACACAGAAAGTTTCTCAAACAGTTAATGCTTTCAAATCCACAAAGAAGCTTTGCTCGATAAATCCAAAACAGATAATGTCACTCCCTTTATTTGATTTGTTACATTAGGAAGCTCAGCTCAATAAAAACCTTAAAAATACCAAGTTGCAACAAAGCTACGTACATTATGACAATCACACATTTCTTTAGCCATGACAAAACTAAATTGATCCCTTCCAGCCCATCCATCAGGCCATGCTGAGACTAACATTAACCACTCCCTCCCATAAATACATGCGAGCACACGAGTGAGTTAGATCAATGCTAATTCCAGCCACACTCAGCAAGCAGCCATCTGATGATACTGCACTGATGTGGGGGGGATGGGATTCACCCTCCCACTTCACACATCTGATTCATGACCTCTGACATCGTAAGCGGTGACCTGATGGGTGTATACGAGATGAACATCCAGCTGTGTGATAGGAGCCCTGTGTTCAGTGGTCAGAGGTCAAGACAGGCACCAGTGGAGCTGCCTGCACTGTCAAATGGAAAGCACCATGTGATAGAAAGAAGGGCGGCAGGGTAGCCGGGTGATTGCAGCAAATGTCCTTCAAGTTACTGTGGCAGCAAACGCCAGCTCTGCAGACAGAATTTCTATTCTGTAGCTTAATTCAGTTTCTCCTGTTGGAGAAGGGCAAGAGAAAAATCTAATTTCTGTACACATAAATCAACGGAGAGCCACCCAAAAACAGTCATTTTCATCCAGCAGCTCTTATAAACATTTGGGTTATTTGGTTTAATGATCTTCTTGGGGTAAACAGTGACAGATTAGCATAGTGAAGTGATCTCATCCAGGAGACCGTTTCTGATTTAATTTGTGAAAATTTTGGCTCTGGTTTAATTTCCCAAACTTATCAAATGAATTTCAACGGCTGCTTTTTGATCTGATACTGACAGGATCAAATCCAATACCAAAAAGTCTAATTGGGGGGTTTTAACAAACATTTCAGTGGATGAAACACTAAAAGTTTGAACTTTGAATAAATGACAATATGCATGAATGATTTAAAAGAAGGCGGCCCTGTGGGGGGTTATTGGGGATGAAAACTATATGTGGCAAAGAGAAGATTAGAGTCACAATCTAAACAGGTTATTTCAACATGCTCCAGCGACTGCATCATCAACAGATTCTGCCCGCCTGCGGCATAACATCTCCCCTGCTGTTTTCAAATCTAATCACACATATTGAAAAAGCTCAACCACTGCTGAACTGGGAGGACACTGCAGAAAAGATGACAGGTCTCTTTCACAATTCAAACCCATCTGCAAACACAACCCCCAACCCAAGCAAGAATTATACCTCTCAACTCTGAAAGACAATTCCCCACCTCCCTGCACCCAGGCCCTATCTGTTAACCGCCACCTTCGCCATTTGTCTTGCATGACATGTCTGGCAGTAATGCGGCCATCCGTCTGCAGCAGCGTGTCTCGATGTAAATCATCGGCAACACTCGATGAGCTCCAGACGTCACACCCACCGAGCATAGGGAGAAAGACTCAAACATGAGTGTGGAGAGGGAATCAAAGACTCTTGGAGGTAGAAACAAATAGATCATGAAGATTGGCAGTAACCATGGTGATTTTGCCTGCTTTGTTCTGTCCAAAGTCTTCCTCCGCCATGTCTCAAGAACTGTTTTGGCATCAGACACAAGCCAGGTTAGAGATATGACAGAAAGGATGCTGGACATTGCTTTGCAGTTAATATTTTCCAATCTTTGCTATTATTCAGCTGAAATACTGATCTGTCTGTTCATAGTATGACCTTTTCACAAGTCTTATTTTGCTTAGTGTGTCCACAAAGCAATTATAAGTTTTAACATTTATTACTTGAGCCTAAATTCTTAATGATTGACTCAGTAGTGCCCATATGACAAAGGGTAAACCATACTTCAGAGATTTTTATTACAACAAAATCTTGTCAGCATGATAAAAAGAATCCTAATTTTCACTTTAGCTGAATGATTCTTCCAGTTACTCCAATGACTACAACAATGAAAAAAAAAGAAGACAAAAAGTTAAAGGTGATCTATAGAAATTTTCATGAAACCAGATATTTTTTAAATGATAATACACCCACAGAACATCTAAAGGGGTGTAGAATAAAAAGTGTTCATTTCGGAGAAAAATGAAGGGGTCCTGGGGGTAAGGTTGGCTCCTGGGCTACCTTGTGGGTGGAAACCACGCCTCTAGGTGGCTTGGTCTCGGGTGGTGGCAGCGTGAGGGGGT
>JAPMNP010717541.1:0-10040 GCA_029874935.1 Atherina boyeri | reverse complement strand
TCTGTTGGATAGAGTCAACAACACCATAGGGAACTTGCATGTTTGTTGTTGTTGTTGTTGTTTTGAGCATACAGGGAAAATAATCTAGATAATAGTTTTCGACTCCCTGCAGTAGGCCTAACTTTGTTGTTCTTTTTTATAATTAAATCTATGAATTTGTGGTCATTAATTATGTTCGTCAACTTTGTTCACGTTTTTTTAGTATCCGTTTTAATCAATTTAATGCCGAAAATAAGGCAAAAGTACAATCCAGAGGTGGATTAGGTGGAATCGTAACACATCCAGCACAGCTCCGGTAGGCGGAATTGTTTCACGCACCTGTTACGCATCTGTAACGAGATGACGGCGCTGGCACATATCCGCAACAACCCCTAAAAACAGAGCAGAAACTGCTTCGGCCCGATGTGCGTTTGGACTCAGGAGCGAGTCCGTGAAGCGGATGCGGGCCAGACCCGGCTCTATCGTTTGGCTGTTGCGGTCCTGTTCCGTTACAGCGTCCAGTTGCTATCTGGGATGATTTAATTAGTGTTGTCAAGGCTTTTTGATACACGGCGGCTACCGTTGTTGCAATATGTGTTTGAAATGGTGACGTGCAAGAGTCAAGTAATCGTTTTTATTTCATACATTTATTCAACATTAGATGTCAGTAATTCTTACACAATGTCCCTTTAAGTAAACACAGGTCCAAATGCAAGGAAAATATTAATACTAATTGTATGCCTAATTAATATATAGGCCATCTCTCATAATAAAACTGCCACTCGATAATATTACTTGTTTAACATGAAAATAGTTGATTTCTCATTTTGTCCTGTAATTCTAAAAGCAATGTATTTTAAAACCTTCAAATGCCAATGAAATATATATACAACTCTGTAAATTACACTACAGGTAAAAATAGATGTTCTGCAGTTAGATAACAAGATGTTCATGTATCGTTATCGGCATAGACGATCTGCCAAAGTAAGATGGAAAGTAGTGATATACCAGATCCTTGCAACGATTCAACAATGGGCATCTCTTACAGTAATCACTCACTGTGTGAAAGAGGTTAGTCAAATCAAAACCCATGAATCTTAAATAATGAAGTTGTAATATCCCTACATTTTTTATCAGCAACTATCTATACAGTATGCATCTAGTTTATCACTAAATTATTTTCACCAAAAATAGGAAACAAATATCATTACTCAGATTATCTAAAATTCTTTCTCTTTTGGATGATACACTTTAGGGTTATAGGACTGCTTCAGGATATAAGCTCTGTGTTGAGTTATTACCACAGATAAATAGATAGCAGGAGAAAAAAGTTTCAAATTAACAGCCGGTAATAGCTCTGAGAGGACCTGTGCATAGTAGGCAGCGGTAACAGTTTAATCACAGTAATCAGTAAGACCGTGAATAGTGATGAAAAGATAAGTCAGTGAATCAACAGTTTTAATTAATTATGGAGGCCATTTGTAACGGCTCTGGTCCATTCATGCAGCAACAAACATGGACTTCAAGTCATCTACTGTATTATTAAAAATAGGCTCAGCTTCTCCAGCATTAAGGTGTGTGTTTCCACTGTTAGGAGTAAAAACTGTAAGTGTTTTGTTTTTATTTTCAACTCCTCCAAAAGTGAACTCATCAAAATGGCCTCCGGGAATAAGTAATGGATGTTTTTTTACAATTTATCAGAACATAAAAATACACAATTAGTGTAAATATCTGTCTTTTTTCCCCCTCTGGGGACACAGCAGCTAATATCACCCTGGGATCTAACACTGAATATTAATGTTGTCTTGCTGAAGTGTCTAACCAAGATACAAAGTCTTTTACCAAATAATCACACATCTGTGTGTTTAAGTCAGGGATCATCTAGCTGCATGATAGTGGAAATGAAACATCTCTTATCCTCTTAAGGCCGTTTTGTGAGGACAAAATGAACGGAGTGACAGGACACCTGTTAAGGCAAATGGTTCGAAACTACGGCTGATTGCTGAAAAGTCATATGTTTGATCTTCAATATGCCTTTGAGCAAAATGCATCACTTGCACATACTCCAACACTGTTTCTGGAATGTAAATGTGCAGCCTGCGGATGTAAACATTGGGTAAATGAAGCCACAATAATCAGTGGAGTACAGTATCATCGCTTCAAGGCTTCTTGGTGGTGAACTCAACATCAAGAACTTGAGTGTTTTGGGACGAGACGGCAGCCGCCTTCTGGGCCCCAAAGCTTTTTTTCCCTTAAATATTATAGTATATGTACCACATAAAAAAAATATTATCATAAAGCTAATTTTGCCTGCAAAAGAAATGGAAAAATCAGCATTTTTAGCTGAGATACTGTCATTTGGCACAAAATGAATATTGATACATCCATGGATGATCAGCTTTTTACCCTGACGGCTACTATTAAAACAGTTAACCACTGCCGGCCATGAACATTTACATAAATTAAACTGAAGCCCCTTTTGAACTGGATCTTAGAAAAAAAGAAAAACAAACAAAACACCAGGCTTTTGTTTGAGGGGGGATCTAATCATTATTTTTTCCCTACTTCAAATGTCACTGCAGCAGTCTCTCAGCTCCAGCTCTGATGTAAACATCCCACCTATGTAGACACTTATCTTGCTTAGAGCTGCAAGAGTGAGTACAGCTTTTCTTTTATCAACACAAGTTTACAAACCAAAACATCTACATGGAAGCTTAAAAATTGACAGGAACACCAAACCATGGATCAATCAATCAATCAATCAATCAAATGTATCTATATAGCACCTTCCAAAAATGCTCAGGTTGACCAAAGTGCTTTACATTGTGAAAACTCATAAAACAGAACACATTAAAGCAGAGCAGGATAAAAAGAAAGTCATCAAAATCAAAAACACATTAAAACTATAAAGCAACAACAACATCATTAAAAGAATATAAAACACCTTAACAATTTATCAAAGTACTAAAAATCAAAACCCTGTTTAAATAAATGGGTCTTGAGTTTAGCGTTGAACAGAGGCAGGTCAGGGATGGAGCGTAACTCTGGGGGAAGATTATTCCACAAAGTTGGACCTGCCACCGAAAAAGACAGCATTGCAGGAATCGAGTCTGGCGCTAACGAAAGTATGTATGGCCTTCTCCAGATCACTCAGACTTGCCTTTACTTTAGACATCAGCCGATGCTGAAAAAAAGCTTGTTTTTACAACAGAATCAACCTGTTTGTCCAGTTCTAGGCAGCGGTCAAGTTTCATCCTGTTGGATGAAGACAGGGAATAAGCAGATCTAGCAGTTTAACATTTGTACAGCTGATATTCAGCTTATAACATTAAATGATGGGCGTAATACATATTGACTTTGCCCTGAAACTTACTATATTTATTTACATTTGTTTTCTTTGGGCAAAAGAAAAGTTGATTGGGCCACATCAGCTTTGAGAAGTAATTGAGTTATTAACAGTTTAACATGACAGTCATTCTTATGACACAAATAATCTTGTGATGTAAATATTATAGTTTTTTTTTAAGAATTTGTGCTCATATAGAAGATATACCATAGATAAGATATACTATAGAGAATTTATAATAAGACTCGATTTATTTATTTATTTATTACATGATTTATGCTTTATTCATTTGGGAGTTTTGTCCAAATGCTTCAGTCAAATTATGAAACATAATTCCAGTCTGTCAACAGATGTCATTGATTCCCCTCACAGTGAATCCCCGAAGCATCGGATATTTTTTTACAGACAAAGAAAGAGAGCTGCATCACTAATTATTATCTTTATTTCACTGTTTCAAAGAAATGAATGGTGAAATAAGTGTCCAAATAAAAACCCTGGCCATAATTTGGCCATCAGCCAAATTGTTCTCTTTAACATTTAATTATTCTCTATAACATCAGTATTCACCCAGAATTTCACAGTTTGTGTATCTTTAATAAATCAATGGATCCAATTTAGCAGCATCCATGATACTGTGTAAGTTTGACTTCCAGTCCTTTCCAAACAGTCATGCTTATCAGATCTCGTGGTTATCATGCATTTTATGAATGGCAGTCAACACCAAAACAGTACCTATTTTGAAAATAGATGGTTGTAAATTAGATACAAAAATGAATTCAATCTTTGGAAGTCAGGGGGCACAACAATGTTACTGCCAAATGAAAATGAAATTGCTGGCACCACTTTCAGGACTTCAATGAACGATAAAAGAATTGACAGCAAACCAAACCACAGCTGGGAGCATGTTGCGCTAAAGGTTGTGCTTCACACATTTTACATTAGCTTCCTTTTCTTTGTGATATGGGCCTTGAATGATCTCCAAAATAAATAAAACAAATACATTGAAATAATAACAAAACATCAAACAGTAATTGCTCCTAAAGACTTTGAATATATGATGATGTGATGACACTGAAAGCAGAATAGTCTACATGGATCTTCTCTCTGTAAGAACAGCAAGAGTAAGTTAGGGGTGGACGATAAATCCAAAATACTTGATGTATTCCGAGAAGATTTTTCTTTTTATGCATGATAATGTTGAATTCAGCATTTACACGATTTTAGAGGAGATTTCAAAACATCAAGATGCTGTCTATTTCATGCATCAGAAAAAATGAAAAATATATCAAGATATCAGTTATTGGTCACATTTTCCAGCCATATTCTCCAAACAGCAGCTAGGATCTTGGAGGAGATGCTGATGTCTGTGTAGCTTAGTATAAAGCAGTATCACATGTAAATGTAAAATGATTGCGTCAGTAATAGTACTGTAATAGTAAAAAAAAGTTTTTTAAAAAAAATTACTTTTTGTAATCACTCTGTTATCTAAGGTTATATATAGTTACTAGAGTGGCTCCACATTTTAACAGCAGATAATTTTTTCTTCTTTTTTGACAAAATCAATATTTTTTAGATGTATCTAAAGCTCCATCCAAGAGGAACACATGAAGTTGTTTTTCTTATTTGTGCATTGTTTGTCCTCCTAAGGAATTCCAGCAAAGAATTCACTTTTGTTTCTTCTCAGTGGCGCAAAGGCAGCTCTAGAAGCAGGGAGTGTTTGGGGAGCTGAGTGCCTCAGAGCAGAGTATCTGAGACAGGGCAGAGGGATGTCAAGGAGACCGTGTAGGGGGATTTGGACTCTCGAGGACAGCTTATCCGGTTGAGACAAGCGCTGCTACTGTAGTGAGGCAACAAAGTACAAACACTCCGCTGTCGGGATGCATTGTGTCTCTGATGGAAACACAAACTGTTAAAATGTCAACCTGAGGAAACACAAGATTCTGCTGTGATTTCAGGTCAGCTGAGGTCTGCTTTGATTCATCTGAGGTCAACAAGCTAAACGGCTCACACTTTGCCAAAAAAAACAACAAAAAGAACATCAACCTTTAGAACATTTATTTCTTCAGTCTAGGAATATACCATCATTTAAATGGAAAGATCACAAAGAAATGAAAAGAAAGGTTTGAACAAATATGATCTACGTCATTTGGAATGTAAAAATGATGAGGTGAATGATTTGCAACCATTTTGTACTTGAGCGTCCTTTGCTGTTCAACCATAAAGGCACAGTTGCTGAATTTTCTTTTTCATCCGATCAGGCTTGCTACAAATTAAGGGCTTTAAATCCTACAGATTACATCCTGAGAGGGAGATAAAAAAAAAGAATACACACATAATAGAGGCCCTTTTTTGTCCTTTTAAAGCCATATTAGTCCATTGACTTTTAATAATCAAACATATCTAATGTGATCACAAAGGATCCATGAGATCATAGACTGTGCTCGAATCAAATTCTTCACCAATGATAACATGGAAATGGATTAATTTGGCCTAGTTTGCTGCACAGCCGGTTTATAATCTCAAAAAAAGAAAAAAATATATATTGGGGTAACTGGGGAAGTTTTTAGTTAAAATAAATACCAGACCTTTCTTTTAGGAATATTGTCCAATGAAATTGTCAGAATTTGCTGCTCCACTAAAGGTTATGCATTTCGATAACATAATTGTCTACTTCCTCCTCAGTTTTGTGGTGAAACGTGTCCTGATACAACATCAAAACCTCACATGCACACAGAATCCACAAGCTCGAGTGAAACTACGCAAGTTCAGGAGAAGTGTGCTAATTATGATAATGTATCCCAATTAAGCCAGGTCTCTTTGGAGACAAAACTTCAAAGGCTTTTTCAGTTCACACTCATAATAGATTGAGTCACTGCTCAGAGGACGCTGCGTTGTTGGGGTAAAGATTCCATGATAAACACAATTCACATTTCTGTAGCCCCAAATTTCCTCTGTTCAATGGACATGGCTGTGTTCAGTTATTTCTTGAAATGAGTCTCTGACCTAACTACCCTATTTGCAAAATACTAAACACAAACTATGCTGATGACAAATGTCATCACTGCCCGCTCTGCACTGGTCATTAATCACTAACAGACACTATACATCTGGATTAAATTTATCTACTCAGATCTTACTCTGCAAAATGAGGATGCTGCAAATGAGCTGATATTAATAATGATCGTAAGCACCTCCTCTCTAACACATACACACACGTACACACACGTGCACAGACACATCTGAACAGCTGTTTACACCATAAAACAAGGCTCATTACTCTAATGTCTCACCAGCTCTCAGTCTCATGGGTGCTTCGATATGTTTCTCAATTTATTCGCCATGTGTGAACCACCATGTGTGTCTGTGTGTGTGTCATGTATCTGTAAGCGATAGGAATTTAGTATTTGTATACTGCACACACATAACACATTCACTCTTCTTTTAAATTGTCACATTTTTTGCATGAAATAAACAGTGATTATTCATTCATTTTAATGCTTGAATTTTAGTTTTTAAGTATTTATATGCATGTAAATGTGATTTGTCTTATCATAATTTCTTAGTTGCATTAATCCATACTTGTAAAATGTTACTGGTGGTATTGTTTTTTTTTTTATTAGTATCAAAAGCTGGAGTGTTTTTTCTGTGGCTGCAGATAATTTGAATGTCATTCAAATAAAAGTGTTTTATCTGCACCTTGTGATGGATGAAGGGTGCACTCTTCGTGTGGATGAAAGTTTGATGAAAGCGAGCATTTGATCCTTTATAAAAAAACACATATTTCATTATAAGTTGGCTCCTCCTTATGGACTCCCAGGCAGTCTATGTCTGATATACAGCTGAGTTGTTTTCTTTCTTTATTCATTTCCCTGCAACTAAAGTGTTTGGTCTCACCATGCCAAGATTAAAAGAGCCTAAAAGAGCTTGATAAAAAAAATAAAATAAAATAAAAAAAGCTCGAGTCTGAAAAAGGATTTAGGTTATGTGGACTGAATTACTGAGCAACAATTAAAATAATCTTACATGTACATATGTTTAAGGTGACTATAGTGGATCCAGAAATGGCCACTAAAGCAGATTTAGTCCAACTGTAGATAATTTGTTATAAAAGTTAATTTGTTAAAAAAAACTTCTGAGGGATAAAAAAGATCATTTCATGCAATTTCAGTGCAAGTAACTTTAGCTGGAGTTAGTGTCAAAGCTCTGTGCAAGGGCATAAATTTGACCAGCATAGTAGACATGTTCAGAAAATGTCTTTGCTGTCAAAATCAGAGGAAAACAGCTGTTTGGTAGTGAGCACACACACACACACGCGCACACACACACACACACACACACACACGTACACACACACACAAAACAGACATTTTGGGGAAATGTGCTCTGGAAAAGTGAATCAAAGATAGAGTTGTCCGATTACAGTTACTGCAGAAATGTAGACACAGAACAAATACATGTTTTCAGGAAAGGAAACTGATTCCAACACATTTCCAAGATGCTATTGATCTGGGGTTTGTTGCCATTGATTTTACCATAAATCTTGCATCACATTAAATACATCTAAGAAAAACACTCCTGGAAACTGAAGTTGAACTGGAAATGGATGTTTCAACTGGATAATGATCCTCAGGGCACAGAAAAGTCATCGACTTATGATTAAAAAAGAAAGTAAAAAACAAGATAGTTGTGCATAAGCATAAGAACCCTTGCCTGGGTGCCAGCCGAACTTAGTCCCGCCCACAACATTTGAGGTCTGGAAGTTTGGTCTGGTGTTGCTCCGTTGAGGAGCAACTATGCCCGAACAAAAACTGTTCAGACCAATCAAATCGGGATTACGACGATGAACAGGTGAGCAACAGTAACTCAAGAGCGCCTGGGTTGAATTTTTTAAAACAGAAGATGGCTGCTGCAACTGAGATGTGTAGATTCTGCCAGCGAGTCTGTTTTAGAAGATATCGACAGGGTATTCATTTTAAAAGAGGAACAGATAAATGCGATTTGTTAATCGGAAAGATGTCCTTCCTACGGGATTCGGCAGATGTCACACACTCCGTTGCTCTGATTGGTTATAGGTCTATCAAATGAGTGCAGAGGCATTTTTTTTCCTGGTACGGTTGAAACACGCCCCATAATCACAGCCCAATGGAGCGGTATCAGACTGGCATTCTGACTAGAATTGAGTATGGCTACGTCAGGCTACAAGAAACGCTCTTAACTAGCAGGATTGAGAGCGGGTGGCTTGTGCAAGAATAACCTGAAATATCCCACAACTCGATTAGACAAGCACACTCTCTCATGCAGCCCTTTTAATAGATTAAATTGAGTCAAATGTTGTTAATTGTATAGATTAGAATAAATAAGCTGAAAAACACTAAAGACCTTAAAAACTTCTGTATTCTTGGCTGTACCTGTACGCTTTGCGTTTTCATTGAGAGCTAGATCCCTGATATTTGCAGCCGGAGATACCAAGTTTGGAAGCAAGAGGGATGTTAGACTGATTGTGACGATAGAGGGAACAACAGAGGAGGAGGACGTGGAGGGTCGGTCTAGTCATCCGCAGTCTGTCTCCTAATTGCTCCCATGGCTCAGCTTGTCAGAACAACAGTAGCAAAGTGAAATACTCTGTCAGAGGACAGGGAGCACGATGACCGCTCGCTTTGGTTCTTCACTTTATCATTCTCAACATGGAAACATTAAATTCTGAGTTTTTTCTTTTTTTAACCCTCCCTTTGTATTTTGTAGCACTAAAATGTGCAGAAACAACTTCATTTAGCAGCTGAGGTGCAGCTGAAATGTTTTCATTGAATCTATTCTATTGGCCTTGAATTCATAAACTCAGCACATTAGATTTATATCCTTTAGGTCATGTGAGAAACTAAAGAGTAGGCTTACACTGTGTCCCCATAAAGTCCTTCTCTATTGTTGAAATGTCCATTGACATGTTTTATGTAGTCCAAGATATATCATCATATATCAAAATCATCCATCAACAGAAGATTTGAGAATTTCTGAATTGAATTTGCAAAGCTCCACCCTCACCACATCAGTCACATCAGACCGGACACATTTCATCAGTCTTTATCGCTCAGAAAACCATTTCACAAATTTGACCCATGAACAGCTGGTTAAACTGCTGCCCCAATCATTTATCTGAGATACACCATAAGTATGAGCATACTGACAAATTCAATCATGTGTTTTATCTCAAGACACCAGTGATGGATTACTGCTGCGGCCACCAAGACTTCACTGTACCAGTACAGCTGAATCACAGGAGAATGGTCTGCAGCAAGCAGCCGCTGCATCTTATTTCATGAAATGATTCAGGTGTTGTGTGAGTGACAGTTAAAGTCTGGACATACTGCTTCACACAGTTCCCGCAGACCTACATCTCTATGTTTTAGCATTTTGTTGCCACATGTCGGCAGTATCATGTTGAATGATCTGAGCCGTGGTCTGCTCTTGGTTGTGTTGTTACTGTTGTTGATGCTTTAGCTTTGCTCTGCGGTGGAAAATGAAGTATAAATATCTGCTTTGTGTTGGAGTAAAACAAAGTGTGGCTGTGATTTTGATTATTCTATTTTTCTGGTGTTTTATTTTCCCCTTTTTCTAATGAAATCAGTTATTTTCTAGAGTCAGTTCCTGCTGTCTAACTACCAGCCAATCAGCTTTCAAGGAAAGGCGTCAGCGCTGAGAGCTATGTGTCGTTTTTTTT
>JAPMNP010717530.1:0-11198 GCA_029874935.1 Atherina boyeri | reverse complement strand
ATTTGTATATGATATAACCCACCAAATCAACCTACTGTATCGCCTGCTACATTCACACATCAATCACTAAATAAGAACATGAAAGATTCAATAATATATTAAACAGCAGGTGAGAGAAAAGCTGTTTATTATACTGTTTATTTCTAAGGTCACACTTTATCCATGAAACATTAAAATGCATGAAAAAAAACAATACCATCAATAGTTTAGAGATCCTCTTAAGATTAAAAAAATCCTGATTTCAAGAAACCAAGGCTCTCTGAGTGACCACTGTGGTGTTGGTGTTAATGACTGTTCTGCTATGGTGACGTAAATGAAGCAAAACCTTCACATAAAATAATGAAAATGTGCAAATGAATTGCAACTTGTGAGCCCTGCATCATAAAATGTGACCGCAAAAGAAAGTGGTTTCTAATTATGTGTACTTTGTGGTTCGCTAGTATGTCCGTATTCTTCCAGGATTTCAACCCCATAATGGTAAAAAATAAAAGAAGTGCGTTGATTTTACACTTAACCGAACACAACAATATGAATACTGCATTCAAAATACATCTGCATGCACTCAGTTTATTAGTACTACAGTAGTATTTCTATTACTAATTAAACTAATAATATCAGAGAAGAACAATCATTGAATGTTTTAAAAAAAAGGTGATACTTAATTCACATATGTGTCGCATCACTGTAAAGGGGGATACAAAATATTAATCCAGGGGAAAACTCCTTTCTTTGCTCTATCGAAGCTGGAATTATTTACTTTCACATGTTTACATCACAGATCATTTTTTACAGAAGGCATGTTTGAAAATCCAGAACTATGTGCTTGACATTTATCTGTCTGTAAATAAATATTGTGTCTCACCAGCAGTTATGAAGTCAAGGGTTATTGCCGCTCAGTGTCAGTCAGATTTAGCTCTTGCCCAACAGAAACTCAGCGACCTCTGCATATTTTGCACTCAGAGGGGTCATGGGCTGAGCCTCCAGGGAGCTGTTCTGCTCTCCGTCTCCTCTCACGCTGGGGAGTGGAGTTCCCAAGCATTTCCCTTGACTGTGGTCTAGAACAATCCCATGTCAGCGGCCAATCAGAAGACCGGAGCAACAGGCCTGAGCCGTGTGGACATGACGCATGGCCAGGACAATAGGAGGATACAGAGGCATGCTGTAAGGGTGCAAAAGCAGCCAGGTTTAGATAGGTTGTCATACAGTGAAGTGTCAATTTCCTGTATTTTATGTTGTGGCACTTTAAGCTAGCTGAGGTCATCTAAGTATTTTCTTTTATTGAATATGATGACCCCCGCTGCATAAAAGAAGTCCTGATAATCTATAAAATGTGCTGCCTGTGGATCATTTCCATGGAGAGTCACGCTACAAACGGACCAAAGTCGAGTCTTTCTGCTGCCTGTGTGTCGTGACATCTGTTGAAACCATAGCCCTGTTTTTCAGCAGGACCCTGTCCTGTCCTGTTTCCAGTTGCCGTAGCGACGGGGCAGTGTGCAGGAGGCAGAGCAGGGTTTGGTCCAAGCTCGCTGGGACTGAAGAGGAGGCGGCGGTTTGGACGGGATGGACTGCATTCAGTTCCAGGGCTTTCCAGAACCTCCCAGGGGCTTCATTAAAACAAAAGGAGGAGGCGGCGGAGGAGGAGGGACTTCCTGCAGCAGTGAAGCAGAAATACCATGATCACATAAGAACTGTAGCTTTTAATGTGGACATAAGGTCCACACACACGCAGCAGATTGTTTAGTCTCTTCTGATGAGTTATAACAGGGAGCTTTGGTCATTATCAATGAACTCCTGGAACTACAACAGTAATTACACTTATATTATCTGTATGTACAGTCATATTACACCTCTAGCATATTTATGTGCTATAACTTCAACTGATGCTCGCAAGAGGGGCAAACTCAAGCTTTTGCTGTCTGTCAAAGATTACAGACAAAGATTAGTCAATAAAATCCCGGCTGCTCTGTGCTTAGAAATTTGGGGGTGTGCATTACGGTGAGTTTCATCACATTTAGTAAATTATAATAATAGTCTATTTAGCTCTGATCAGTTTTAATGGCAATGATAATTTTATTTATATAGCACCTTTCATTACATGTGAATGGGTTTTAGAGTGAATGGCACCCTCTTTTGCAGGGAAAAGCTTTCAAGGAAGAGCTGAAGCACAGCAGAGAGGGAGGGGGACATACAAGTTTTATCTGCAATGACTTCACCTTCTTTTCCAGGTTGCGGAGCTCGGCTGAACAATTTCAGCTTTCCAGTTGCCCTCTGGGATATATGAAGTCAATTGCATTCAATTCCTTTCATTAAGTTAATAATCCTTGATAGCTCTGCTGATAGCTACTGTAGCCTGAAAGCAACGTGTGACATTTGCACCTGATTGTTCACAAACTGGGTCTATCCAGTGTAACAAATCCAATCTGATGGCGTCTCCACTTTGCTGAACTTCAAAAACTTTTTTTGGGAAAGCATTTCAGTCAAAAACCATCTTTGCAACAGTCACTTACAGAAAGCACACAAACCTTACAGTGCAGCTACATTTACATTAGATACTAGCTACCTTCTATACACTGGCCACCTTAACTAGCAAAACATTCATTACTGTTTATATGAAAAGCTGCTGACTTTGCATTTCCTCTGCAAATACATCTAACAAGGAGTCATAAAATGTTTGATTATTTTGCACTGTAGCCAAAGTTGCAATTGTTTTTGGACTGAAGTAGACAATTTTTTATTTTTTTTGAAAGACAAAGTGTAAGTGCGAGACATAAAAATTGGTAAAATGATCTTAATTAAGACACAGCTCTTACAAGAGCAACATTCAAAGAAAATAACCATTCGATAAACTGATTTTTTTCTACATCTTTCATATTTCATCCAGTGTAACTAACTTTGAGTCATGATGATAAATATGAGTTGACAGAACCTTTCGTTCTCACTTTTGCAACAAGTGGTATCTTATATTCCTTTTTGCTGCAAGGCCAGCTCCGGTAATGAGGTCATATTTTTCACTGAGCTGTCTGTGTTATTATAATCTGATCTAACGTGTGGTTTTAGGAGTGCAAACCAACATCAACAGTATCCTCTTAGTACCTCTGTTGTCTTTTCTTCATGAGTCATTCCCTTGAACCTGTGACTCTTTCCATCAAAATCAGGGGAAAGTGAGAGGAAAATGACACAGATCATAATTTTATTTTACCGTTTTGGCAGAGCTGTAACTCTGCTTCAACGTTGCCACCAAGTTCTACCCACCCTACATGCATAATTTGATGTAACTGATGGAGTGTTGCATGTGGTTTTACAACAGTAAGATGAATCTGCCTTCAGGGCTGAGCACATTACTTTTCTCATCTGTTTCTTTATCTTTAACTTTATTTTTGCATTTGCTTTCATCTCCTTTGATCCTACTTCCAGGTATCGGATCAATCTACTTGCCTACAGGTAGGTTTGCACAACCTGCAATTGAGCTGCATGTCTCTGCAGCTAACAGTCATAATTGTACATAAAAGCACAAACTTTAAGAATTTTTGCCACCACACTTTTAACATAAATTACATTTTTAACAGTGCTTGTTTACTTTAGCTGCTTAAGCATTTTAAATCCACTATGAGTAGCCAAATACACTTAAAGGGTGTCCATGTTTTCACGTCCTTCACTGTTAAGTCCGGCAGCCAGATAAATAGAAAATTGAAGGACTGGAAAGCATCTTGATTCTGCTTTGCTCTGATGAAGCGAACAAACCAGCAAGTGAAAGCCAGAAACATCAACACGGAAAAGTAATCCATGAGTCACTGCCGATGATTAGCAACTACAACAGCTCCCTGCAAATTGTTTGTAGTAATCTTTTGCCGGAAAATGTTGCCTGCCGTGCAAAATGTGGTCACACGAAAGCAGAGCCGAATGCAGGAGAAACGGAGATAAACTGGTTTATCTTTAGATGGAAATGGTGGAAGGAGGGGGGTAGAGAAAGAGAGGGAAGAAGGGAGCAACACCTGGAGTTTGACAGTTACATTACTGCAATTCATCATCCAGCAGGAAACAATAGGGAGGCTGTCAGTGTGAAGCAACAGACTCACTCAGGAACCACTGTGGGAAGACTGCCGCTTGGATCAACGATTTATATCTCCACTTTTGGAGCTTCAAGCCTGTCCTACTTTGAGAAAGTGCAACAAATTAAATAAGAAAGTTCACTACTCTGTGACTTTTTGTGATATTAATAAATAAACTCTGAGTAAATGTGCTCAGGGTTAAATTTCATTTTTGTGTTTTTGCCACATGCTTTACAGAGATTTGCCAAGTGTACAAACAACATCTGGATATAATAAATTCTTTTTGACGCATGTTTATTTTTATTGCCCATCAAATGAAAAAATCTCTGAGCAGTTTGTCCAAAGCTCCACGACATTATACAAACACTAAATAGTTATAAGGCAAATATAGAGATGAGTTACACAATACATGTGGGTGTATGACAAATGGTAGAGTTCCAACCCATAAGGATCTAAATGTAGAATGCTATTAGCTGTTATTTTTAGACAGACTGATATAATACAAGAGCTTCATTAAATTACACCGGTGTTCCAAACAAATAATACATTTCCACCTTAAACATTGGACTAACATAGTTTCTTTTCTCTAACTGTGCTTCATGGTGTTGAAGTGTGAAGGCTTTAGCAGTGCCCGTATTTCCTTAGGAGGTGTAATGAAGGCCATGGTCTCCTAATTTCATTATCATCAAAATGAAGAGGTAAAAGCTGCTTATTTAGTGTTGGTAACAAATGAAATGAGCAAACACTTGAAAATGAAACTCTCTTTTATCCTAATGTGCATTTTTCCCTTTTTACTGCTGTCCCACTGTCAGGAGAGCTGAATACGCTATTAAATTGAGCTTGTTTCTTCCCCATTTTGCCTGTTTTTTTCAATTAAATTCAATAAGTTTGTATAAGATAGATGTTTTCCACATTCTCAACTAAAAAGTTTTTCTGTTTACTGTTTAAGAAGGTAGATCTGTCAAAATTTCCCACAGTGATTTCAATTACTTGGTTGTTCTTTCCATTTTGTACTCTGATGTTAGTAACATTAATCCTGTCAACTTAAAATGAGACTAAATAATCATGGGATCAAGATGCATTTGAACTTTTCTTTAAAAAGTTGACTGGATATCATTCAATGCCAGGAAAATCCTGCATAATAATGAAATTAGCAACCTATGACGTTTACATGCATCACTTTTTTATTTTAACTTAAATCAACAGGTTTCAGTTCAAGCATGTGAACTTCTCGAAACAAAACCTCTCAAGACTCAGTATGATTAGCAAGCTAGTGTATTATGCATATGATATCTGTTTAATATTCTTTATCATCCTTATATTGGTTTAATTACGTTTATTAGCAGCATTTATTGTGTAATTTATCATAAAAGACTCAACCCAATATCTATTTCTAAGTGATGAGGTCTGCCAAAACTTCGTCATGGGCTGTGGCACTGGACGTTAGATCTCCACATCAAACCGTTTTCACCTTCGTTTGTTTACTTTTTTACATTTTCACAGCTAAATTTCTACTCAAACAAACTTAGAAACAAACTGAGTGTGGAAGGTTGTCTGTCTATGCATCAGTCCTGTGATTGGCTGGAGACCGGTTCTGGATGTTTTTCACCTAATGTCGGTGTGTCCAATCAAACACAACAACAGGAAACTCCAACCAAAGCAACTCAATGGAAGTAAGATACATTTTCATTATATCTTGTATATTACCTGTTACTCAGGATGCATACTCAGGGGCGTAGCACCAAAATCTGGGGCCTGTACACTCTCAATGTTTGTGGGCCCCTAACAATGCCTTTGCACGAAGTTTGAGAGCAAAAAGAAAATTGAATTTTAAATTATGTAAAAATAAACAACCATAAATAGAGTTTTAAGCTACAATAAGCTACAAAAGTCGGCATTTGGCTGACTTTTATATATCCGGTTTCTGTACTAACATTTTGATAAATGACACCCGTGCATATTTTCATTTATAAACATTTATTTTTCAACAGAATGTCCAATATGTTAGGAAGACTGGCACCAAGTTCGTTCTCTCAGTTGGTGTTACCAATATATTTGAAATAAATCATGAGACCAATCAATTGGAGGGTCCAATTTATTGAAAATATTTACTACTCGGGGCCCTGGGTGGTCAGGTCCACTTTTCCCCCCACTTCCACGCCCATGTGCATACTACCTAAGTATTCAAAACAGTACTGAATCAAAGTCTACAGTTCATGTCATGATCTTAAATCCTCCCCATTGTGAGCACAGTCCAAATATACAAGGATAAGTTTCCAGAGAAATCTGATTTTGATCAGTGATGCTCCACATGGTGGCTTTAGCGTGTAGACTTTTCATAATGAATTTATACATCTAATATAAGAATAGATTTACATAAACTGTTCTGCAAAATGGGTCTTCAATGAAAAAAGAGGCCTTTATTACATCATCTGTTATCTGTGAGTCCAGACTTAAACAGAAAAAGGGAGAAAAAAGAAAGAACGAAACAGAGAAAAAGCAGGCCTCGAACATTTTAACGGAGCCAGATCCAGTGCAGCAGGGGTGCCAGAGTGAAAGGCTCCAGCAAAATGAAAAAGTGGCTCAACTTCTGTTGGCTGGTAATGCAATGTAATCCAACAAAATTATACACTTACCAATTATGTACAAGGACACTTTGCTGGGGGATTTTTCATAACCATTTATCTAATTTGATCAGTTTAATCTAATTTTCCAAAGTTGTAATATCCTGCACTATAAACCAAATGTGAGGATAAATTGGTTTAGAATAAATGGATGTTATTGGTAAGTTCAGTATCAGCACTGCTATGTGAACTGTCAGCCACATAAGTACTGACAAGCAATTTTATAAAACCAGGAGTACAGGTCATCGCAAAACTCCATCCATGTTTACAAGATACTGTACCTGTGATGGCTGAAGTGACAGAAAAAGGATTTCATAATGGAGTTAAACTCCAGTTATAATCTCACCATCCTTAAAATATAGACCTTTGTTTTAGTTCAAGTATCTTCAAGAAACTTAAAATGATGCAAAGTGAAAAACAAAGTAGAGCTAATATGAGCTGTGGTTTCAAGAAATGTAAAATTATTGTTTTTTTGTTTTTTTTACAACTTTGTCATTAACAGACTATTTTTTATCATGTTAAAGGAAACTAATGTTATTCTAACTGTTAAAAGATTTTAACAGATGAAAGATGAACCCAGTTTAGTAAAAATCGTGCGTCACAGAGGTTTTTACCAACCGATAAAGTAATAGCAACCAAAAACGTGATAATTTTGTCAATTTTAAACTTAATAAAGCCAATAACTTGACAATAATGTAATAATATTTGGTGGGTAAGAAACATGATGACATTTTGGCCTATATTAAAGAAAATACTCCTAAAACGTAATAACTGCAGCGCATAAAGTAAGAACTTATTACATTATTGGCTAAATATTGTTACTTTTTTGGCTTTATTACATCTGAAATGGGACAAATTATTATGTTATTGGCTGTTATTACGTTGCCACAAAGTTTTTTCCAAGAGCATTTGCTGATAGCTTGGCCTGCTAAATGTTACTGAGAAGGACTAATAACACAAGAAATAGAACTAGTCAGATGATTACACAAACCTTAATGTTATATCCACATTATTGAGGGAAAAAACAACCTTTAATAGTTTAATGTGGACCCACATTTTCTTCCATTTTAAATTGGAATAAGAATCTTTAAATGAACTGGTGTTGCCTCTTTGTGTTTTATCCAAATATGTTCAGATATCCTGGCGAAACCTTCAATGCACTTGATTGTCCAGCAGCTCAACGGCTTATTCTGTAAAACAGAATCTATAATAAATGCAACTTATTTTTCAACCATTAAGAAAGCAGCTTAAGCTGCCCCCTTAAACTAGAGTGCAGAAGCAGAATGGAGTGCAGCATTTTGTGTAAATACTGAAACAATGTTCTGTGATCACACAGCACCATTTTCCGTCTTAATGAAGTGTGTCACACAAGCAGGCCGTGTTTATCTTCCACCTGATTGAGCCTTTATAAAGGCACTGATTACAACCAACTAATTACACAATGCTGAGTGGGAGGCAAAACACACCCAGAAAGTTGGAAGAACACACACAAAGTTAAGAGGCATATATGCATGTGTGAACACACACTGGTGATCATTACAACTGAACAAAACACAGGCACACTGCAAGAGGCATTCTGCCCTGTAAGGGTTTCATAAATAAATGCACAAACACATCTCCAGGCATGGGTATATTTGCACAGATTTCCTGCCCCACTCTCACACCCACACAAACACTAACACACACATTCCAGGATTGCAGCTCTCATTGGATGTGTTTACATGCCGCCATCACTTGGTGGTCTGGCGTGAGGCATCGAAAGTGATCAGAAACGGGACCAACAAAAAGCCGGGCCAAGCCGGAGAGTAAATAAGTAATAAATCTATCCCACATCAGCGGAACGTTTCACTGTAAACAACCTCTTAAGAGCGAGCATGTTGCGGCGTCCCGTGCTGATGGGAAGATGGCAGACATTCCTGCTGCTCTCCACAAGAAAGAGCAGCGATAGAAAAAGAGCTGTGAGTTTACGGGGGTTTGGCCAGTTTCTCCGGGGGCATCTGGTGTCTTTAATCTCAACAAAACTCAATTAGTCAACGTCAGAGTGATGGAGAGGAGGCGAGACGGGAATTTGTGTAGAATTTACAACGTGTGACAAAGACAGAGAAAGGAAGAGTGGGTGTTGTAGCAGAAAGTGTATCACACTACAATGAGTTTTTCCAGGGATTTCTTTTTATGTGTGTGGAAAAATCACCCTCTTGATGACGAATACAATCCACAGCACCGTTGACGGAAGGTTTACTTACAGTATTAATGGACATGTGTGGTTTATAATGGTCAGTTCTGAAAGAAGCATGTTTGTCACTTTTTGTCAGGAATCCATTCATCAATTTAATCACAGTTTGTGAAATGCTTTAAAAATATTTGTTACAGTACGAAAAGGAGTGTGCCGATCTTTCCATGGTTGAAAAGCTTCAGAGAAATAAATAAAAGGCCCAACTGCTGACAATGCAGCATTAACTAGTAAAATATTCAAGACAATGCAGAGCTAATTCGAGCGAGAAAATTCCTTTTTTAAACCTGTTTTTGTAAAAAAAAAGAAAAAAAAAAGAAGCAGAAAATAAACAGCTTGACGTTAATTTTAATAAAGAAGCTTAATTGGGTATTGAAAGATAAAAAACAAAGCTGTTGTGAAGTATTTCGTGTCCATGAGCTTACAGGTAGCAAACTTAGTTTATTTAGCTTGTTGGCTGAAATGTTTATATTAAGCTGAATCTTTGGCAGGATATGAGGCATAATTCATTAGCAGTGTTTCGACATAGTGCAACTGAAATGTTGCCAGAAACAAACATTGAACGTTTGTTTGAGAGCAAATGTGCCAGGTAGTAGCATCGACGCAACACACATGGCTGTAGCTAATGGAGAAGGCATAGCGATCGCTAACAGCATACAAAACCTTGATGAATAAGTAGGAAACAAGCCGCTATATCATAGATACATAGAGAAGTCTTTAGTTGTTTGTTTAGTTTGTCTCTTCCAAGTCAGTAAGTGTCAGTCATGTTTGATCAGAAATTGAGATTGATTGCTAGCTTAAAACTAAAAGTGCAGTCATCTAACAGAGCCCAGGAACTGTTAGGAACTGTCTATGCATTTGTGGACACGCATCACGTTTCTAAAGGTTTTAAATGTATTACTTGCACATTTAAGATGATTTGCCTGAAGAAAAAGACCATCCTTTCACCATGTGGGAACAGTAGAGCGGAAGGAAGACTGGCATCTACGATTTAGTTTCCCAACCTCCCTGATTGTCACTCTCTTTCTGGATCTCCTGATCTACAGATTTAGTTCCAGATGTGTTTCCATCCAACTGTAAAGTGAAATTCAAGTGAATCTTTTAAATGAGGCTTTATAGCAGACACTGATTAATGGCTTTACTTTAAGAAGCTATATTTAACATTTTCCCCAAAATAAACTTAGCAATAGCCTTTTTATTTGACCATCAATGACTCAAACATGTTTTGATGAGCTGACACCTTGTCGACTCACCATGGGTGCACCCATAGCCTAAATATTTTTTCCCGCACTGTTTCTGGGGATGTGACGTCAAGGGCATTCATGTTAAATGTCCACCGGTAGTAAATAATTAGCCTAAACTCACAAGCTGTGTATATATTTCATCGCAATGGATTGTGCGAATGCTCAGAAGCGACCCAGCACGACTCATATGGATGACTTGTGAAGTTGTGCACGTACGAGTGCGCGCTGCAAGAATGAGAAGAATGGAGGTGCAGTTTTGTTTTTCGGCCACAAGTGTCAGTCGCAAGTTAATATGTCAGAAACCTGTAACTACAATGTGAAGAATAATAAGCAGGTAGCTGTGGGCTGCAACATAAATATTAAATATCATCAAGGTAGACACAAACCAGTGGCCTGTACCACATATGATAAAACTTGGATATATTAAGGACTTATTTTAAAATGAATGATATGCAATGGTACTTTTATATTTTTGAGAGTCAATGATGTTTTTTTTGGAAACAGAAGCAGCTGAACTTTCATGGGCTCAGACAAAAGGAATTCAATACTTTGAGTGCAACTTTAAAATGTTCATCAAAACCCTTCAACTGAGAAAGAATAGAAATAATAAGAATGGAAATAAGAAAATCAAACTCTTAGATGCCGTGGGACATGAAGCATGAAAAAACAAAGACGCTGTTTATTTGTTTACTATGGCTAATTTTTAAGTTTTGTCTAAGAGGATATTTTGCTTCATGATCACTGTGACATCAGGATGAAAGGCTGCTCTGCTGTCTCTAAGTGTATATGCACACTTATACACTGACATATCAAAGCCAAAAAAGAATCACGGTGTGTGTTAGCATCCCATTTCCTTCACACTACAGTCAATTGTGACCTAAAAATTTGCTCTAAGGTTTAACATCTTCCCTTAAAGATGGAACTCTAAAGAAAAGGGAAAAAGGGCAAAAAGAATCACTCCAAATACACATTATGTTAAAGGGATAGTTCGGGATTTTTGACATAGGGCCTCATTTCCTAGTTATCCAAAGTGTTGTTGATGTCTGGAGAT
>JAPMNP010717529.1:0-19217 GCA_029874935.1 Atherina boyeri | reverse complement strand
CCTCTCCTCTCCTCTCCTCTCCTCTCCTCTCCTCTCCTCTCCTCTCCTCTCCTCTCCTCTCCTCTCCTCTCCTCTGATTCCCACTGACCCCCAGTCTAGCTCTGTTAGATGTAGTCCAGGTCATAGCAGACAAACGAACGTTGGAAATATCAAAGCCAGCCCAAGGCTTTTACATTCGGTTTTCTGCTCCAGGTAATCACACTGTGCAGATCAGTTCACTACACAGCTGAGGCCTTGTCCTCTCCTTAGCCTGCCTTTTTATTCCTCTCTCCACTTTTATTGGGCTGAATTCACAACATCCAATTCTGCCATCCTAAGCTAATTAGACAGTTTGATCATATTCAGCCTCAGTGAAGCCACTAAGACTCTAAATGGCTAATGGGATTTAATTAAACGAAGTAGTGTCATCAGGCAGATCATGTTTGCTTAAAGGAGAAGGTGGGAGCTTTGAAGTGATGGCCCTGTCTGTCCATCAGACACCAACCTGGATGCATCTGGAAACAAACTGTTTGTCAGAACAGCAGGCCAATTGTGTGAGATCGCAGCTGGCTGTTCAACGTTCGAGGTTCTGAAGTGTATCGAGAGGCACAGATGAGTGAGTCGAATAGTCTGTGGTCTATTGATAACTCGCGCCTGTTTTAAAATCCTGGCACAACAATGCAACGAGGGCCTTGTCTGCTCCACTGAACAACAATACCTTCTCTCACTGGCAGCTTCAGTGTAACGATGACAAACAACAATAAAGGACCTGTTTTTGTTTTTTTTGTTTGTTTGTTTATTTGTTTTTTTCCACAGGCCTCTCAATCCTGAAACCTTTTGATAAGAATATTTTTTAAAGTTTATCTGGAGATATATAGAAAGTTAGCAAGGCAGAAATTAAGAGGATCTATTAACTGCTTTAAAACACACTGAGATCTACCTGTCTTACTTTTCTATTTTTTCCTCTTTGCTCATACATACGCACACCCTAACACACTGTCTTCATTTCTCCACCCTCCCTCACTCCTCTCGCTGTCAGTCTCAGTGTGTATATAGAGCTGGTTGGCTGGGCTAGTAGCTGGGAGGTATGGTGGAGTGTAAGCAGTGTTGATGTGGATGGCCCCTGGTCACAGGCCAGGGCCTGGCTGTTAAAACGCAGCCTCTTTTGTGCGTCAGAGCCAGCGTTGCCAGTTCTATTCCACCCCTGTCGCTGAGGGTGGGGAGGCATTTACCCACCACATGCATTCACTCTACTGGCATTGCTTGATGCTGGGCTAAATGGCATTGTTACAATGTGCCTCTGAGAAGTGTTGACAGGTCCATATGCTAATTTTAATGAATGCAGGGGAGATGTGGTTTTATTCACCTCAACTCAGCTGCAGAATCCTATCTGCAACTAGACTGGCAAATATAATTGCAGCAAACTCAAATGAGCTCATTAGAAAATGTATTGAATTTACACATTATTTCCAGTAGTTAAGCTGAGTTATTTTCCCCCAGGACTCAATTATATACTCATCTGTGACTCAGGTAAATGGCTGTCTATGTGTGACTTTTTCAACTGCAAAACTGTAGTCACTGAATAATTAGTAAGAAAGCTGTTTTACAAGCACATCAATTGACATTCATTTGTGTGAGGATTTCAAAACGTGGGAGAGAAACTGTAGACAAGATAACAACCTCCTTTGTTCCTTCATTCACTTCATTTGATTAACTCATAACATTTTATTCACTCGTGAATTATCTGTATGAGCGCTCATTTGTCTTCGGTAGGTTTCCCTGTAATGTTTTTGTTCACAACAGCCTTGTTGTCATCCTGACACGTGTTATTTCATCGCTGACTGTGCAGCTGAACTTTATCCCATCTAAAGTACAAGTGCAAGGCTTTTTTTCCCCGCAACGTAAGAAGCGCAGAACACTCAATCTAAACAAGACCTGGTGAGTCAGGGTTCAGTATCAGGGATTATGCCATCCTACTGTGCCCTGAAATGAACGTGAACATTCATCGAGTGACTCACTCCTTGAACCGTGTCCTCCCCGAGCCACAATGAGGAGATTGTTTTGAGGAGCGGACATGGTGTGGAAACTATGTGACAAAGAGGAGTGCCCAAAATTGTCCAATTGCTGTTTGTTCTGTATAAAAATGGCCTGATTTGTTAGAAAACAACAAAGAATTTTGGATGGGTAAGCATAAGGGTTTCCACAGAGCTTTGCTATTAGCTCACACTGGATGAACTTAAGTGACTCCAACTTTTGGCAGAGTTCCCAGGAGCACACTAAAGACAGTTTTAGGCAGTTGTAGTGGACTTCAGAGATCAAAATACAATACTGATGTCTGGCATGCATGCTATAATGTTCCATAATTCAGCTGTGATCTCTTGATGATGATAGTAAAAGTGGTGTTCTGAGGGGATCCAACTGGGCCATCATCACTGAGCGTATTCTTTACTTATCTGGATAGAAGATGACTTGTCATAAAGGTCATTCTTTAGATTCAGACTCGGTGTATTTCAAGCAGTTGGCTTGCTCCTTACCCTGCTGAGCCAGCAAGCTGTCCTATATGTAAATATGATTTATGTGTCATTTTGTGCACCTCTGTGTTGTGGTTTCATGGTATCACAATCTGCACTGAGCGCTGGCTGTCCTCGCCCTTGGAGTGGCCATAAGGGGAGTGGGACTGGGCCCAGTGCTGCCATGGCCCTGCAAGGCTGTGTCCAAACACTTCCTCTGCACTCAGCTGTAAATATCACCAACAGCTGGTGGCACACAAGTTAGTCGGGCTTAAACAAATTCCTGGCTTACATTTGGAGGGGCAAGGGGGCTTCTTTCTCTCCTTGTCAACAAAATGGCCACATCAGTACAATATAAAACAAACTAATATGGAATTAAGTTAAAAAGAACATATGAGCATATCAGGTCAGATAGGCGTTTAAAAAAAAAACATTTTTATTGAGTGACAAAAAAATTATGGCCACATAACCACTTAAACACATAAAATAATCTCTGTTTGAAGACAAATTCCATCTAGAAGCAAAAGAAGGTCAAACTTTTTGAAAACCTGTTTGATCCAGCCCATCTTCCTTCTGCTCCTCACATACACATAGCTCTGTTAAGTGAGATAGGATTCATCAAAGTCACCTTTGAGCTCAGTCTCCCATCCAGAGCTCATGGTATCACACATAATGACATTCAGTGTAGCCCAGATCACATTTATGATAGCATATTTGATACAGCTGTACACCAGCAAAGAATAACACAGCCTAAAAGAATAACCCCCTCCCTTTTTGCAGTTTAAACACAATCCATTTTCCAGTGTAAATCACTTGTCACTCTATTGCAAATGTAACTGCTGTGATCTGAAAGAGAGAGGTGGAGAGACAGAAAGAGGGAGAGTAAAGATTATCTTTTGGGCCATTTCACTGGCACCGTTGCGTGACAGAGACTGACAGCTCTTTCAGATGACTGACAGGTGTCCTTTGAAATGCCGGTGAAGCAGCTTCTGTTCAGACTGTTGAAATGCATATTTGGGGCTCTTATCATAAAGGCATGGATGGCCCAGATAGGTGCCGTTAACATTGCAAATGGCTCCAGAATTATTCATTGTCAGTGCTGCAGGAAAGAATGGGGGAAGGAGGAGGGGGAGGGGGGTGGGGGGCTGAAGTTTGATTATTCTGCTCACACAATGGCAGGGTGCTTAATGATTCCTCTCCACCTTGGCAGCGGCATGTGCCGACTTCAGGCGCTAGCGGCGGGTGACACAGGTCTGGCCAAGTGTTAGAGCAAGATCATACGTCCGGGCCCCATTTTAATTTCTAATACATTAATCTTTTCCTCACAGATCCTCCATGAATATTCCAGGGCTCCTTGTTTGTCAGGAAGGCTGTCTCGCTTTCATCTATTCAGGTGGTTTCATTCACTGTGAAAGCCAGCTAAATGGACCCGATCAGTCAATGACAACCAGGATACAATAGAGCCCAGTAACACGTCCCTTTTCTCCTTTCAGCCTTCTGATAGACAACCCTGACACCTGGTCTCTGGGGACACCCTCCGCCAAGTCAGTGCACTGTTCCTTGAGAGACTTCCCTTACTTTATCAGCCCATAAAGGATTGTCACAGGTGACTATATCTGCTGCGGTATGGAGCTGCTCCCTCTGACCTGCCCCAGCACTGTGCGGTCGAGGCACCACGCGCTGCATCACAAGCGGATTAAGGTGGCTTAAATGCTGTCATACAAGCAGATTTGGAGCTTCACACTTTCTAGAAATGTTAAGCCTTTGTTCTCCTCCATTAATTAGCATTGTCTTAAGTTCATTAGACCACCGCTCATGTTGTTACTAATGAGGTAAGGTAGACCACCTACAACTGCCTTTGCTTTGTAGAGCCTGACCTGACAAAGGTTCCTGTCCATGGTGTAATGACTTACACACAGAGGGAGGCAGGAGTACAGCCTCAAGTGAGAATCGCACATATTAATGGTTGTGTTTGTAGATTTAATTATCATCTATGAAAAAGTGTAGAATTTATTTGTTTACGAGGACATTTAGTCACTATTAAATGTTGACTAATCATATTTTGATCTATAACAGGTTTGTACTGATTCTAGAGCGTTGGCTTTAGGAAACATGGGAAAGTTTCTCGTCTTGTTTGCAAGATGTTTCAGGGCAGTGCTCTTGTATTAAACCCAAATGAGCCCATCAGTCAAACCTCCCTTTTCCACAGCTAAATGAGAATCACAGGGGCCTGTACTCTAGAGCGGCACCACACACCGCTATAACTCAATACAGAGAGCACTCCGACAGTGAGAACTTAAAAGCGCTTTGGCACATATGGATATTAGAAGTGTCAAGGACAGTGATGTAGTTTGGGTGCCATTCATAATTGTGATATCTGATTTAGGCTCAAAACAGATGCTCTATGGGGCAAGTGAGGGAAGAGCACCAATATTTTAATGGAGAAGAGACAGTCTTCTCCCTCAAGGAACATCTTCACTGACAGTGGCTGCTGGAAAATTGGGATTTATATTTCCTGTTTTCTATTAATATGGAGATGAATACAGGTGCTCCTGTGTCGTAAAATTAGTTTAGCTCTTGCAAATTGCAATTACACGTGTTGAGGAGAAAAGCGAGGTCTGTGGATTTTCACAGGTGAAAGGAAAACATCTAGATTTAAAAATGAACATAATAACATGTAATTCTATCCTCTCCAACCCCCTCAGCCCTGTTTGGCAACTCTATCTGTCTGTTCTGGTGGTGGCTTAACACACAGGAACACGTTTCCTTGTTTCTCACGCCTACAGTAGGACAAGTACAGCAAATAAACAGTGAAACATTTTCACTCTACAAGGGAGAAGGCTTGGGATGAGCTTCAAACCCTGTAGAAGGATTCCAAAAATTCCCCGCCATCTTCTGTGGGGATTTGTGGAGGGCATTGTTGAACAGAGGACACTGGTGAATTTACCAGCAAGATGAGGTGGGGCTACAACATCCCAAAATCCCATCAGTGTATAGCTGGAGCATTTGGCTCTCTGGAAAACCACTTTATCTCATTGGAACTGAAAACACATACAAACCCTGAGTCAGTCTTCTTGTGAAAATTCAGACCAATCACTTTGTCATCTGATGGGTGAAAGCAACATCGAGCAATAGTAGAATTATTACATTCTTTTTTCTTTTTTTTTAAATCAGCTGAAAAAGTATGCTTGTTTGAGTAACTCAAATCATTTTGATCAATTTTCTTTAAAGCCAGGTCCTAAATGGGATTGATAGGTTTGTGCCTGAAAAATAAATGGTTAAGTCAGCTAAGATGACTGCTAATACAGACTTTGATATACACTGTGTATCAAAGTGTCAAAAAGTTTTTTTGTTTTTTTTTACACACAACTGCCCATAACTGTAGAATTAAATGTAAATTTGGTGCCGAAAATGAATATTCAGTAGCTTTCTCCAGTAAAGTAACAGCATTACTGCTCTGTTCCTTAATCAGTATCATGTACTTTCCATTTCACTGCATTAGAAAGCAAACACAATGCTGATTTATAACAAGACATGAAAGCAACAGCATTTACCTGGCATCAGGTTAACTTTCTCTCCACAGCCAATAGAGAGGCTGTGGTATTGAGGCGAGACATTAATTCACTGTGTCAACCTGTCCCCCTGGAATATTTATGATGCTAAATACATTTAATTAGGCACTGGGAGCTCTGATGGGAGAGAGACTACACTGTCAGTAAAAGAAAAAAAAAGATTTAGTTACCTCTAATGCTGATAGGCTGGTACTCATTCTCAAAGACAGGAGAACCAAACATCGAGCAGAAGGAATTTGAATTGCTCAAAAACATTTGTGGCATGTTCATTACATTGTTATCATAGCACCTATAGAGGACAAGACAGATGCTTATTGAGAGGAAGAATATGTCTGCCATGCATAAGCAAGTATTATTCACTCACACGCACTGAGACTGCAAGAAAGATGCTAAAACCAACAAATCATCATCAATCTGGGTTTATCATAAGATATTAGACTTATATCGCGCATAATGTTATCATATCTATCAGTATGTCTCAGAGCAGTTGGAGCTATTATAAAAAAAGAAGAAAAGATTTCACTAATAAAAGCAAAATAATAAATGTATACTTTGTGTTGCTGTACTCTAAATATCACAAAAAGACAGATTGTGATGCATTGGCTGACAGCCTGGAGTAAAGTGAGACATCATGTCTGTGTGTGATAAAAACATGGCTAGAGTAAATAATAGTCAGTTTCCATCTTGACATCTGTCATCCGAGTGGAAATGGATGGGGAAATGACCAGCTCTCTATCGGCCGGGCTCTGCCTGTGTCGCTGGCTGAATGATGCAAATAGAAGATAATATCAGTGCTATGCTGAATGGCATTACTCCAAATCTAATGTCATTAAAAGGGTGGGCATTAGCTTTGCTGTCTAGAGGTGCTGGTGTGGGCCACTCCGGCTTGACTGACACACAGATTAAGTGCAGTGACAGGGAGCACAATAAAGTCATCAGAGAATGTGACATGTCAGTTAGAGGGGATGAAGGGATGAATTGTCACTCTCTGTCAGAGCCCATCCTCTCTCTTATCCATGATGTCCCATACACCACCGTGGGAAAACAGGACAGCACGGCCACATCAGACAAATATTTATTCAGGTAGAGGATACGCATATCCCACTCAAGCCTTCCTGCTCACCACATGTTTGTAAATTTTCTGCCAAGGGTGGAATAGATGATGGATGACGAGCCAGAATGTGTGGATTTGATTTTGAAAGCCATCACATGGAACTTGTTGATGTAATATTTGAATTATGGTCTTGGAATAAAGTGAAATGGAGAATGTCTGGTAAGAATAATAATAAATGTATTTCTTTCTATCCTAGCTGCAAAGTGGGATTTTAAGGTTGTTTGTCAACTATGAGCAGATAAGATAAACATATTTGAAAATTCAGTCATATTCTTACAGTTTTAACACTAGTAAATGCACACAAATAAATATATTTAAATGACATAATCCATTTTTTTTTTTGCAACAAAGGAATACACGGATTACTTACCTTTGTGGCACGCTGCCTAAGGACCTCAGCATGGGTCTGGAGATGGCAGCAGTAAAAAGATTTTAGACTATACAGTCTGGCCAAAAGATGGCAATGTTGCAGTGCTGAATTCCAAATTAGTTTTCCACTGGCTGCCCCCCCCCCCCACACCCCCCACCACCACCACAGACTGGCCACTACCTTCCTCTGCAGCACTCTCTTCCTCCATAACTAGCAAAGAAATTCATCCACATCTTCACTGAGTTCAACTGTCTTGAAGTGCAGGACTAACCACTAAAGTTCTCTCAGAGAAGCCGATTACAGAGCCAGAAAAGAAAAAGAAAAAAAGGAAACAAAGACAAAGTTTGACGTTAAAAGGTGGAGGCAACTGGGCCGCAATGCATCCGGCTGTACATGGCAATGTGAGTGCTGCTAGGCCTCAAGCTAATGTTATGTTTGGGTTGTTAATTGCCCCTCTTTTTTGGGAACACTTGATGGCTTCCAGCTACATGTTCCGCCAGAAGTTTAGGTTATTATTTACCATTATTCTTTTGTTTTTATCTTAACAGTTTGGCCTGTCATACAAAGCATTTTACATAGCTACCATTAAAACATCTATTTTGTCCTTCTCAGTGCTAGCTTTTAAGTAAATTTACCATCACCTCCTGTGTCATGTCCATACATTATGAAATAAAGTTTAGCTAGATTAAGTGCAATTTGCATTCTGAACATTTCCCTTTGAGTGTTCCTCAGTGGTTACAGACAGTAGGAAGGCACTTCAATGCAATTGGTGCAGCCAAATAGACTTCCAGCAGGGCAGCAGTTGTACAGCTATTATAGCTCTAAAATACGTGCCTCTGCAAATGGATTATGAACTTATGTCACAGACTGGAAGGGTTAACAGACTGGTCTGCTGAAATAAATTGTCAGTGTGCCACTCTCAGTAAAATTACATCCCTCTTACACATTTAAAGAGAGAGATTTAGAAAAGAAAAAGAGGAATTCAAAACATTTCCATTAATTATAGAATAAATGGTGCACAAAAACTCTTATACACCTGGTTGCAGACTGCTCAGCGACACTTGTTTGCTGTTTTGTTTTGAATGCAGCAGGAGGAGAACTCTCTCTCATGGCCACTTTGCTGCTCTTTATTATTGGCTTATTGCCTTTAAGCTGTCACCACTCAGAGCATTTCTTCTCTCAGGGGATTGTCTGTGGGGACTCGAGAGAACTCGGCTGGCTCTGGCTACTCAGATCCGCAGAACACTGTGTCATGTTGCATGAGATGCACTCTCATAATGCTTGTTTTTCACACTATTCACTTTTAAAACAACTTCCTTGATGTTCTCAAATTCTAAATCAGAGGGGACCAAGTTAATCAGTCAGTCTTGATTGTCTTTATGTGTGTTTAATCCAGCATTGTTTAGCTTTCTGCTATAGTACATCTCTTTTTTAGAACTACTTTGTTGCTTAGGTAAATAAATTGCCTTGTACAATAGGTTATGGGTGTTTCGCTGTGCAAGGTTAATACGTACCGAACATGAGAGCAAAACGCCAGTCTAGGCTCAGCCAGTCACCTTATTGCCTTAAGCAATGGGTGTTTATTGGCTATTGCATTAAAGAGAAAGTGTGTCAGGTAGATGTTCATATAAAAACCCACAGACAAAGCCAAGCATAATAAATATTTGTAATTGGGAAGAAAAAAATACAAATACCTCCTCACATACAGTCTGTCAGCTCCTTTTATTCATGCGTACACTAGTTCTCTTGTAATATCTTGACTTCATATGATTTATAGTGAATAAAATAACTCTTGGGCTTACATTTTTAAAAAATGTGACAGACTGTGAGGCACAAAGTAAAATAGTTGATTTCAAGTGTATAGAAATCCCAAGATTTAGCAAGAGGGTGTGATTTTCTGCTCCCCGAGCCTAATCCCACCATTCCTCCACCTCTCCTCTCTTATGCCAGTCACATTTTCTAATTAGCTTTCCCGGTGGAGGAAGAAGATGGATTATATTTTAATATCTGGGGCCTAAAATTAGTTTATGTTTTAGCAAGTTAGCACTTCTCAGAAGTTGATATACTCTTGAAGCTGTAAAACCCGTGAGCTTGCAATTAATCATTGTCTTTAGTCTGGTTCTCAAGCAAGAAGAAACTGAGAGTGTCAAAGGCTGGATCACAATAGGTAAACACCTAATTTACACTATTTAGAAATCACCTCTTTGGTATTGTACAACTTATGACACTCGCTCTCTCAATTGTTCTGTCCTGGTCTTGTTATTAATTATCGTGCACTTCTAACAAAGCGATATTGTCTATGACGAATCATCAACATAGAGTGATTAAAGATGTTCCTCATATTAAAAAAAAAAATCATTTGCTACCCCGTGGTCTGTGCTCATTTGTGAGCTGCATGTCAGTGCCTTTTTTTTCTTCTTCTTGGTCAAGATTTTGGTTTGGTGTTATGCGATTACAAGCATCCTGAAAGGCTTTCACTGGCCCATCCATCAAGGCGAAGGGGTTGAGAGAGAGCCTCAACAATGCTGCTGTAGTGATGTACAGCACTGAAAGATTTATGGTTTTTAAAGGAAATGCAAGTTTTGTACATAAAAACACAGGAACAGGAATTGCCACGTTCCATGACATTATTTTAGGCTCTCTGCTGGGACTTTATGAAGGAAGTGTATTGCTTATCTTAAAAATATTTTAGACACCTGCGTTTGCGAAACATCCGTAGGTCCACAGTATAAAAAACATGCCATTCCTCTTAGATGAAATATGTAGCAATCTACAAAAGAACCTTCAATGTCAGGCTGTAAAATGACACTAAAGAGAAGTTGTCATTTTTAAGACAAATATACAAAAAAAGAAGAGAAAAAGTGAAGCGAAAGATGATTGATGGAGGAGCAGGTGTATGGATGCTGTTTTCCACCGAAAATAGCCTTCTCTCTCAGTGCGAGGAGAGCATCTAGTAAGCCTGGATCTGGCATGGCTTTGGAGTGCTGTTTGGTGACTGGAGGCAGAGCGGTGTCGGGAGGATCATCAGCGTCTCTCTCCCAGGGAGATGAGCAGCAGAGGCCAATTTCATATGCGGGGCTCGGCCCCTGGGTCTGAGTGGAGGTGGGCTGGGTCCACCCAGTATCCTGGCTTCATTAATCATCCCGCCAAGGCTTACTGGCAAACCCCCTCTCCGCCCTCTCCTAGACAACCCCTTGGATTACACAGAGCCAGCGAAATGTCAGCCCAAATCTGAGTCTTGATGCAGATAATCATTTCAATAATATTTCTCCATTTGTGCCCCCAATGCCAGGGGAATAAAGCTTTTCCACTGTCAGGTAGCATAAGACTACAGTTGGTGGGAATACTTGACTCTGAGCCAGATGGCTTAGCCGTGCTTGCAGCATATGTTCAACAAGCAGTCCTTTGCCAAGCACGCATTAAGTTTTTATTAATTTGAAGCAGCCAGGAATGCATACGTATATATTTACCCAATCCTCTCACTCCTCTAAACTTTGCAACCCCCGTGTTCCCTATAGAGAAGTTAACTAAACTCTGTTGGTGTGTGCAGCTAAAAATATGATCATTGTTTTTATTTTTAATATATCAGATAGTTTTTATTAAAGTTAAACATATTTTCCCTCCTTTTATCTTTTTTTCTTTTAAAAGGAGCTTCTCACTAATCAAAGGCAATTATTTAGTGAATTTATGACTGTAATATCTGTTGTAGCAGCTTTGGTTGTTACAAAGCAAATTACCATTTAGATGCATGAATATGCTTGGGTCCAGGACAAAAGAAACTGTACTGCATGGGAGGGCAAATTTATTCATTACCACTAAGTTGAACTTCCCTTTAACAGCCCTGTGCTCTGCAATCCTGGGAGTTCTTTTCTCAGTGACTTATAGTAGTGAAGGGGGAGGGGGGAGGGGGGAGGGGGGATGGCGCACCGAAAATGTCAATAGAAATAGTAAGTGTGAGAGGGAAGGCTTGCCTAATTAGTGCCCATTTAGATTTTATGACGGCTCTGAGATCTGCTCTTCCTGACAGAGAGCACTATAGTTGCATATTGTCCTAGCCTGAGGGAACCATAGGAAAATCCAGATTTATTGAACCTATCATACCAGCATATTTCATTTGCCATTATGAGATGCCATCTTGCAATGATGCCAGATTATTTATTACAGATTAAATTGTGGGACCTAGGTGGTTGAGGAACATTTCAAAGTACCATTTCTCTTATTAACTTCTTCATTATCTGCCCGACTGTGAGCTAAAAGTTCCCTCCTTCCTACCTGCGTTAACAAATACATTACTGATTGGGCGATGCCTAACTGTTTTTCTACTCTGCATTAGTGCCAGCATACACAACACAGCTCATGTATTCTGTCGACTTAGGGCACACCATGATTTCATTAAACCTAATTTCACATAAAAAGAGTTTTGTTTCTTTTTTTCTTCTTCTGTAGAATACAATTTTTTTCTTTCTTGTTTTGTCAAAACAAGCAGCAGTATAGGGGAATATACATATTTCTTGCTTTACGTAAATCATAAAAACCTTAGTAAACAGAGGGTTTTAATCACACTAAAGAATATGTTAAACTGTTTTTTTTCTACATAATCTTTTGGGGTCAGGTTTGCTAAAGGCAGATGAACATGAAGCCTCTTTCTTCCTCATTGCTGTCTTGCTGTGGAGTTTGTGAACACTTGAACGATTTCATATATCTTGTTTATCATATATTGTTTATTTCCTAAGGAGCTTAAACCCCTGGATGTTGGCATTTATCTTATTTACACATCAAGATTACATCTCCATGAAGGCCGTGCATTCAAGTCATTGTGCAGGGTGGTATTAAAATATACTCCATACTGTGAGGGGAGCTCGTCAGGGAATAGCTGGGCGCTGGACTCCCATTACCCAGCATAAAAGTGTCAGCCACTTTAATTACATTCATGCCTTTCTCAGTCCATTTTATTTCAGCCACAGTCAGATTTCATGCCCCTCTCTCTCTCAACCATTTGGACAGTGTTAGTGATGAGAGGAAGTTCTAACATGATTTTATTATTATTTATTTTCTAATTTTTTTTCCTGTCTGCCTGACTGAAGTTGTGACACACGACTTAGTAGAGTGTTTAGGTGTCTGATGTTACAGGTGGTCTCAGCTGGCCATGCATCCTTAGTCCCAGCCTAAATGCTTTTTGCTGCTTAATCCTTCCTTCTGAGTTTGAGAATCTGCCCTTGGAATTGTTGATTAAGTCGGCATACCCAGCCACTAAATATCAGTGCACCCCACTGAGAGTGGAGGAATCACAAGACACAAGACAGAGACGGCAAAAGCAAAGGAGGGGGAAGGGAGGGTCAAGTTCCACCGGTCAGACTGTTAGCGGGCGTGGAAGAGGCAGTGTCACTTACTGTTTCACGGGGAAGCTTCCTGACCTTCTAGGAGTGAAAGCGAGATCCTCTCTTGTTTATACTCAGCCATGGATCAGTGCATGGAATATGTCTACATCCTCTCAGCCAATTTCACACAGAGGAGGCGCAGTGTGGGCGGCCGATACAAGCCGTTTCCCCTGGACGATGAGACCCATCCCTCACAAATGTCCTCTGTCTGTAACTGGAGGTGTACGCAGACAGAATAAGACAATGGCACTCTACTGCTCCACTGGGCCACAGAACCATCTCCTCCCCAGGGACCACTCAAGCTGGGATCACCCTCCTGCTCTGGGTCCATATCCAAGATGAGGTACTCTCAGCAAAACAGTGTTTAAAAACAATTATTGTGCTTGGTGGCACTTCCCAGATAATTATTTGCTTCCTTTTTTGTGCACGTCCACAGATATTTTGTTCAAATGCATCTTTCCCAAGCAATATAGGATACACCATTAAGGTGTGACTGAATGCGGCAATGGTGATAAACATCTCATCCTCAACTGAAAAGGCCCGTTTAAAAATGACAGGTCCTTCTAAAGCTAATTTATAAGCCAAATAAGTAGACAGAAAGCACTCAGGTGAATTACCACGGGAGCCATTAATTACCTCTAATGATTTAGACACAACATGTGCTATAAAAACTATTTATGATGCACATTAAAGTCAAGCTTTATTCAAAACTGAGACTCTCACGCATATCAGTCATTGGAAAATAAGAAACAAACCATCCTCTGAAGCCATAATGACAAAATAAGGGTTTTATACCATTGTGGCTCAATCCAATTTTGCATTAACAATCAAAAGGTAATCAAACCTCAGTCAGGGATCCCACTTCAGATGCACACTGCTCTCGGATGAAGCCTCTTCACTTCATGCCCAATTGATCTAATTACGTAAAAGAATTCTCACTCTCTGTCTCTCTGATATAGTGGCTCCTGTTAGATCCCGCTGTTCATTTAATTAATTCCTCATTCTTTATTGCAGTGGTGGACCTGGGAAGACCGTCCAATATCATGTCATTGCAGAGCCCTCTTTTAGTGGTTTGTCTTGTTTTTCTGTTCTGGACGAGATGAACAGCTCCAGCCACTGTCCAATGTTCCTCTGTGCTCCTTCCCTTGTAATCAGCGACCCCTGTTACTCAATTATGGGGTTTGAATTTAGACTCTTTGGTGACCTTCTCCAAGTGATCCTACTAGTGACCCTTCAATAAGAGCGTAGCCTTCCTCACCACTGCTTTGTGTGTTGCATCAAATTTTTTTTTTTGATTTGTGGGAATCTTTATGAAGAGGGAAATGAAAGGAAGCGGGTCACTCGTGTTGTGTTCTCACATCTACCCACTTCAGAGGCTCTGAGCAGGAGCTTGGTGTTTACTTTGATTCTATGTAGGGTACACCTTAAGTTCAAGGGTTGGAGGGCAGGAAGCATCACTCCCTTGTAGGTAATCATATCCAGCTTTGTGCTCCTTGTACCCCGACACTGAGGGTGGCAGCTTAAAGGCTGTCTTGAGCCTTGTTCAACTACTACAGGATATTTTTGATATCCACAGCAGCAAGAAAAAAACAACTGTCTGGTCTGTGTGATCATGGAAGACTCTGTGTTGATGTACCCCTGTTCTCTATTGCAGACCAGTTTTTTATGTAGAACACCTCATTTCTAGCCACAGTTTTAAGATGACATATTAGCCAGCTGCAGGGTGGTTAAAGGTGATGCAAAGATTACAGCTATTTACTGAATTATCTGTCTGTGAGACTACCCTCATATCTCTGCATATATTACCTTGAGCTTGAGTTTAAAGAGCGATTGCTCAGAACAAGGAAGTTAAAGAGGCAATTACATAATGAAACGGGCCATCAATTCTGTTCGTGGCCTTTTTCTCTTTGAACAGAGATGGCCCAGATATCCCTGGTTTAGCTGACCCAGTAGAAGTACAACTGTTTGTATTAAGCTCCCTTTATCAAGGGACTAAGAAGCTGCATGGGTCCGTCTAGCTTTCTATCTCTGTTCCGTAATTCGGTTATTAATTACCCTTCCTGTGAGAGGAGCAGCGGCCATTGTATTTACAGTGTTTCCATGGTAACCCTACCCAATTTATAAGGTTTGTGTCAGTGCTAAAACAAGACCTGTATTCAGATAGCCCCCACCTAAATATAGCACTGTCTCATAATGTGGAGGTTATTATAGTGAAATTAACACTGCTCCATTTCAGGCTGAATATTATTGCTTACTGGTAATATTCAGCAGTAATGCAGCTTGTAGCTGAAATTTGATAAAGGAAACTTATTCATTGGTTATATTCGACTCTGTGAAACATAAATTACATTATTTCAAATTACACAGTATATACACCATCTTGGTAAGCTATAATTACATTATATTAAAAAATAACTAAGTGGTAATTGTAGGTGTTTGGCAATTATAAATCAAGCAAGGCAAGTTCAAAAACTACCTTTTACTTAAGAGCACATGTGGCAAAGTGATAAACATATTATATGAAAACATTTAACTTAATTCAGGCCTAATTAGTGTAAGAAAGTGTCATTACCTGTAGTAGATAGTATAAAATGGTCAGTTAGAAATTAATAAGCTATGTTTAGTATCAAAATATAAGTTTACATGTTTGAAGAAAATACTTTGTCCTTACTGTGTAATTTTATATACATAAGTGTGAATGAAAAGTTGGCAAAAACAGGTAATATATTAATGTCTGAACATATAAAAAAATATGGTTGGTTGTTAGTTAGACTTGGTTGTTAGTGAATGTATGAACATGATTTAATGTTCTTTAAATTACCTCTTTCTTCTGTCTATGTCTTATGTCCTTCTTTATTCAACTTCAATCTTTACATACATTATTGATGTTTATCTTTAGTATTCCACTGTGTTTTAGTATAACTAAAGACCTTTGTTCTCAATAATTACTATTGTTTGTGCAGTTTTACAATTTCTTTGCATGTTTTTGTTTGAATGTTGTTTGAAAATTGACCTTTAAATTTGTGTAAACACAGTTTTTCTTCTTTTAAAGCATATTTCAACTTTATCTCTCTTGAATATATTTCTATAGCATTATTAAAACTATCGTTGATGCTCCAATTTTAGGATAAAAACAACACACTATTGCATTTTTTCAAACCAATCATAGACTATCAACACCGTTAATATCAACACCATTGATTAACAAACTATGTTCGTATAACTGCAGAAAATCCTACAACTTTTTGATCATTAAGGTGTAAGTTTTCATGGATTCAATATTAGATACCTGCAATAGGTGTTCTCTCAGCAGCACTGTTTTTCTTCTGCTCTGCATAATATTATGGCTTTAGTTTGCACTACTCATGTGAAGAGTCAAAGAGGAAGATAGGGAATGGCTCTTTTTCAGGCCCAAACAGGACCCGCACCTTCTGTCACAGCCTCCAGCCCTGGGCCCGATGGCAACCTGCTGCCAGGCCTATGCGTGCTGCCAGTTGTAGTTTTTAATTGGCCATCTGGGGAAAGCTGGATCTAGTGGCTGGATATTAATCAGTAAATTAACCCAGCCATAATACAGCTTCCTCCCAGTGGAAGCCCGGCAGCTGTGGGCAGAAAAAGAGAGAGCGAGAGCGTGGAAAAAGAGAGCCGTAGACTGAAGAGGCTGAAAAGGGAGGCTCCCGAATGGGCTGGCCCGTGATTGAACATTTCCTCCATGTCCCCTGCCACGTTCCCCTGGCTGCATCGCTGCTGACCCCCAATTTGTCTGACAATCACATGGAGGATTATCTCCAGCATGTTGGTGCAGATGTCACAGGTACTTCCTCTCACTGAGGGCAAAGCTACAAATTCTGAGTTAAAGCTGTTTTTTTCAGGCCAAAATTGACAGTTGTATTGAAAACTGGAGTTAGATTGGAAGGAGAGTGCCCTATGAAGTTCGTGAGGAGGTTATTTCTGCAAGGTCTTTCTGTGTGGGAGACTGGTGTGTGTGTGTCATTAGTGCATTTGACTGACTGGAATTGCTCGCAGTCCCCAGAGTTAACCAATTAAAAGGCTAATGAATATACAACAGCTAATTATTATAAGTAAGCTAAATTATCATAATAGCCTGTGCTTCGTTTCATCAGGTTTAGACATACAGAATGTAAAGTTATCTACACATACAGTGCTAATGAAATTAATGTATTTGCTATAAAACAAAAGATGTAGTGGTTGTGGTGTCATGCTTCTAAAGCTTATTTAAATAAACAAGACAGTGTTTGTTTTACATTTGATGGACTTTAGAATAGGGAAGGTGAATGAATATAATCAGTTGTTTGTGGCTTCGTATGACATGCATTTTAAAATAATCTAAATCAAGGATTTTTTTTTCATCTTTTTATTTTTAAGTCTTAATTTATCACAATTTCCATAAAAGATTCAGAAACACAAAATAGCTAAAAAGCTAGTTTTGGTGAAATTTGCACAATAAGATCTTTGTAAGGTAGAATATTTCTGTGACCTAACATATAAACAGATTTCACCAAGCTAAAAGCTAGACTTAGTAACAAAAATGTGTTACTTCATCAGATTCAGAGGTTATTCTCATGTATGATCAATAGTGTTTAGTCAAAGAGGCAAATTGTTTCCATTAATATTATCTTTAGTGCTGCATCAGAATCAAAGTTCTACTATTTTGAACTGCAGTTGGATGCACACACACACAAACACACACTCAGCATAGCAGTGGATGAGACAATACATCACAGGAAAGCATTGTCAACCACAAAACTCACTCCATCTCTTTTATATTCATGCATAGCAAACACAAAGACTCAAACCCGAGTGGCATATGCCGTCTGACCCTGCAGAGGGCTTTTATGGTGTGATGTCATCACGCCCCATTGTCATAACTGAACCACCTCACTTCTGAGTCTGTCAATAAATTTTCAAGGGGCCTCTGTCATACGTCCCCACTCTACTGTGCTCTAGATGGACATGAAATAATTGCCATGCAAAGAGTTGCACGTTTCCCTTTCTAATTTTAAGGGTCAACAGCATTTTAATACCATTTTAAACACACACACAGTGTTTTTTATGATGCATGTACAAGCGGCTTTTGATAGCTTAACCAGCCAAGCATGGTTAAAGAGAGAACCATTGCAGCTGCTTCCAGGACCCACTTAATTTAGTCCCCTGACCCCTGTTCACCTGAGTCTGCATGGAAATCATAATGCAATTCAAGTGTGAAGAAAAATGATATACTGTGTATTTACCCCAAATATTTATGCAGGACCTACTAACAGTCATGCTTACTCCTAATAAAGGGAAAGTGATGCCTTGTAACATTGGCAGTGTTGGGTTGCTGCTACATTGCCTGAGGCAATTGTTTCCCCCATTATCATTTTCATTGGATTCTATACAGGGCAACATTTCCAGTGTTTACAATGCTTGCCTCATATACTGTAGGCCCAAGGTGTTTTACAGAGCCATTTTGGATATAAAGAGATTTCTGTCTGAAATTTTGACTTTATTGTCTATAAAAAGAGCTCAGCGTTACAAGCCATGCAGTTTTCTGACCCATATTTACTGACACTATAGGAAATACCTGCCATCTGCATATGATAGATGCAATAACTCCACATATAGCATTTTTATTCCTTGTCTTGCTCTGTCCTTTCAAGGTTGCAGTTCGCTCAAACTGACAGCTGCTGTGGGGATCCAACACTGCTCAACATTCCCTGCTGATCCAATGATGCTAAACGATGATAAACCATATTAGAAACATGTTAGGATAAAAGAGGAACTCTGCTATAAAGTAGCACTTCAGGATCAGACGGCTGTCCTGCAGTTCAGCTCCTTAAGAAGTGTGTCAATAGTGATTCGGTGGGATCAGGTGAGCTCTGTGAGAGCCAAGCAGAGCTCCCTGAGGCACAATCATGTTCTATATTTCCACAGGGAAGGTCTGTTCTCTGGGTAGCAATCTTCCGGAGGCCTATTAGACTACTGTAGCTGTATAAAGAGTCAAGCAGAGAGGGTGTCTCATCAGTGCTGATAACAGGGTATCTGGTCAAGTCATTAGCTCTCCTCTTATTGAATTCCTCCAGCCAAATAGACCAAATGAAGCTAAATAAAGCTATAGATGGTCAGGAGCCTACAGCCTATTAATATACTGCCACCTCGCTCTCCTCCTCCTCTGCCCACAGCCACACACAGCCACTGGGTTTCTCTTCTTTTCTCATTCTCACTCTTTCTTCTCTCTATTCTGTCTTTTCTCTCCCTTTATCTTTCTCCAGTCTTCCACTCTCTCCTGCCTTC
>JAPMNP010717493.1:0-11930 GCA_029874935.1 Atherina boyeri | reverse complement strand
GTGTGTGTGTGTGTGTGTGTGTGTGTGTGTGTGTGTGTGTGTGTGTGTGTGTGTGTGTGTGTGTGTGTGCGCTTGGGTGAATGATTGTTCACGCATGGACTAATAGAAAACTTGAAGTACATCTTCCAACTCTGTAACACTATAAAGGTACCGTGTAGTCACCAAAAGTAAATCAAAGTGCTTGCATCAAAATGGAGGAAGTTACTGGTGTGCGAGGAAACTTTCGAGATGTTTAAACTGGCACAGAGAACAAAAAGCAGCAGCATGTCAGGACTATCAGTGCTTCATCCGTCAGATCCCGGACCTCTGGAGGATGTGACAAAGATTCAGTTAAGCTTGATCCCACGTGATCATTACACTCCTCCCCACACCTTTTTTAACCATTCCTTGATTTTACATGAAATTCTCCCAATTAGATGCTATCGGTTTGGAGCATTGTACAGTTTTTGCATACTTGTCCCTTCCCAATCCAGCTGGAGTGGTTTTGTCAACCCTTCAGTGATGCTACCAGTCCTACTCTGGCCAATTATAAACTGTAGAGGATCTGGTTGGAAAAAAAAAAGCAAATAAAAAAAGAGCGAAGCAGATTAAGACCTGAATCAGCTCTCAGACCTGCGGACCTTCTTTGTGAATATCAAGGCACCTTTACAGAGCGTAGAATAAATACTCCGTAATGAACTTAAAGTGCTCCACTTATGTTGGAAAACTCCAGACTGTGTCCAAGAGACTCTATACATATATATAAATATATATATATATACAGTATATATAGATTTTCTGGTTTATCCCATACATAATGTTTGTCTTTTTTAATGGTGATCTTAGGTTGTTTTTTTTTTTGTTTTTTTTTAAATATATTGCTGAAAAAAACCTCAGCGTTGATGGATCCTTAAACTGGAAAATGTGCTCAGTGAATTTAAATTTTATTTCTTTTGAGCCTTACCAAGATGTGGAAAGGAACCAGAAAGACTTTTGGTACTATGTACCACTAATGTTTCTGACTTGTACGTATGTGTACTTGATCTATAATATATTTAAACTGTGTCTGATTTAAATACAAATATGATTAAGTGTTTTTGTCTCTGCTTATTAATGTTTTTCTTTAAGAATGTTTATTGGTTCTCTTTGTATGTTATTGTGCTTTTAGTTTAAAACAGAGCGTGCCTTTTTTTTTAAAATCCAAGATGTTTAATAAAATGACGCAGATGATTTGAAATAGTTTGAATATAGTGTGACGAAAAAAGTGAAGGAAGTGACAGTTTTGTGCCAGCTGGAGGATGGTGGACTGTCTCCGGCGCTGACCACTTGGGGTCAGTGTTGCTCGAGTTGCTAATTCAGGGTACACCTGCAAAAAGACCATTAAAGATGGAGTATGATTATCTCACGCATAGGTCGTGTCCGTCAATACTCTGGCTTCGCTTAAAAATAATCTACAGGTTCAGGAAATCATGACATTAAGTAAAAACCAAATCTAAATTATAATTATTTTATTTTTGTGCGATCTTAAAGTTATCTCTGTGTCCTGTGATATTACCACTCAGAAATATATTACTGGTGGGTTTATCTGATTTAATTTGATTAATTTATTGAATATCGGTTTTTATTTATGATTGAATACAGTCGTGTTAATTTTCTTTAGATAATTACCACGTCATCTTCTACTAGGTATGCGTAGCATTACAGTAGGATGCTACTGAAAGCAACACGAGCTTATTGTAGTTTCCCTGATGTCTGCACGTGCAGAGGCAACGCCCACCAGAAAAAAAGAAGAAAGTAAAGCCGTCCCGTTTTCTGATTTGTTGAGATATTTTATTTAATCTGCTCTACAGTAAAGACGCACCTGTGTTGTCCATATAAAAGTTCAGTATAATTTATTTTCACGGAAAATTAAATTAATTTAATAACACAACGGTTGAATTGATTGTTTGAATGACTGGGTATTAGGCCCAGTGGTGGTCGTAGTGTCTCTGTGAAGACCCTATTAAAGCACTTTGGGAGCATTAACACACTGGTACAGACAGGCACTTGTCAGGCTCAAGAGAGGTTGCACAATATACCGGAAATAAGTCACTTTGCCTTCAGAATAAAAAAACAAAACCTGTACAGTTTTTACTGCTCAGGCCAGATGATACAGCCAGATACACTCATGAAAGACTAAAACGTATCCTTACCATAAGTAAACACACTATTATGATAAAATCTGGTGTTATATCCCCCTTCAAATTGGTTATAGATCGATAACATGCCCGTGTGAATTTTACTTTTGTAATAATAACCGGAAATGTATTCACCAGTTTCCGTTAGCTTGATGTAATTGAGACGCACTTGCTGCGAGTGGCAATGAGTGTAAAAACAAAGTCTGTCTGGCTGAGAAAGAAGAGGAATTCTCCTTGGGGAGAAGAGGAGAGAAGTGGCTCCAGGACATGTTTGTGTTTCTGCTTTGGGCTCTGAGTATAACCGCTACGTTCACTGCTATGACAACAGCGCATACAGTTTTTGGGTGTGAAAAACATCACATTTGCACCAGCCTGAGCGCGCGACGCGGATGACCTGACTTCATCACTATCACGTATTAAATTTTTTTTCCTTATTGGTTTGTTTGTTCCAGACCAGATGCCCTGGGGACATACGCTCACACTGCTGCAGCTGCGGATGCCCTGTCACTGTATCTTTTCTTTTGCTCATGTGGTGCTGGGCACGAGCCTGAAGTTGAAGTCTCGCTCTTGAAGGCGTGAGCTCCAAATGCATTCGCTCCTGGGCCGGGAGAAGAAAGAAGAAGAAGCCGGGTTCGGGATCGATCTCTCTCCGGGCTTTTTGCCCCAAGCTGCCACCATGTTCAGCTGCGTGGGCTGCTTCTGGGTGCTCCTGTCCTCCGCTCTGGTCGCTGTCTGCAGCTTTAGCTTCATATCTCCTGCGTGGATTGTTAAGGACCAGCTGAGGAACAGTCACCAGCACCACCACCCTCACACCAACAGCAAGGACTCCGTGAGCTTCGGCTTGCTGTGGCACTGCTCGGAGTCTCTGGATCACATGTACCGGTGCTACACCTTCGGGGGACTGGGCAAATTTGCAGAAATCCCCTCCAGCTCCTGGCAGGTAGTAACACATACACACCCATGTCCGTGTGTAACATGTGGACGGATGAAAGCATGTGGGGCATCAAGTGGGTAGGGCATGGCAGCCTGTCTTTGCAGCTGAAAATAATAAATTTGAGCAACTCATTCAAAAGCAATCAAGAAAATTAGGTCCAAAATGGCACTACAGTTACTTAATTACGCATGTTTATTTGCAACCATATAACATTATTCACCTTACAGTATAACACATTTAAACTCAAAATTCAGGTTTAAATGGCTTGCTTTTAAATACACTTTATTATTATTTCTTCTTCCCTTAGAATTCACTTTTGATTTTAAATGACAAAATGTCATTTGAAAGAGAGTCCTGGCAGCACCCTCAACATGTGCCACAGAAAACTGAATGACATTACAAAGCTGTCACACTCCTCCTGAGTCTGAGTCAGTGTAGTGATGCAGGGCCTTTCAGTCAGAAGAAATAATTCATTGATCAGGAGGAGGGTGCATCATACAGAGCAGCATCTGCAGCACAGCACGGCAGATACACATCACAGCTGTGAAAGTGGCCCCCAGGTTGGCAGGCGGTTCTCCGATCAGGGCTCCCCCCACTAGCAGGAATTTCAATCCCCATATTTGTGAATGTGCATTGGACCACATGAAGGATGTAAACAGCTGTGCAGCTATAGCTAACAACACTAACAACTACTGTAGCATCATAGATGGGTGTCTGAGGGTGAGCTTTGGTGCTAATGTTCCAGTGCTGATCTTCTGCTAGTGGATATATTGCTTTGACTTTTAAGAAAAGTTTGACAATGTGTTCTATGTTGAATAGTCTTATCCAAGGATAAAAACCAAAACACTAAACAAATAAACAAACAAAAAAAAAATCCAACCAGCCTCACTAGAAGTCTTGTAAATGGGATGCAGGTTTTGATATAATGTCATTAGTTACTTGAGGCTGTTATACCCACTCACCCAGCACCCCATCCCACCCACTGAAAATCAACAGCACACCCGCCACCTCTGGAGTTATGATTTATGCATGAAGTAGAATTAGCATTTGAAAGGGGGTTATTAATAAGTTCTGTTTGTGAGATTGTAGCGCAAGTTTCTGCAAAGAAGGAGGGAAGAATATAACGCCTAAATTCCATATGGGGAAGCCCAGGTGCTGCAAATGCAATGATAAACAGGGATCTGTGTGTGTGTGTGTGTGTGTGTGTGTGTATGGTTCATTTCATTTATTACTGGTTAGCAACAACACTTAAACTTCTGTCACAAATGTGAGCATTTCCACTTTATGTAGGCAGAAAAGTTTTGACCTGTAGGGACTTTCCTGTGATATTGATCAGATCACTATACAGTCACATTTTATTGATGCTTGATTGAATATGCTCCCCATCAGAAAGCCCTAGGCATCCAGTTGTTATCCTTATTCGGATCACTATTGTTTGGAGCCATCCACTCCTAGGAACATCCCATAAGACCCGTCTTTGACTGAGTCATCCAGCCATCACAGTTTGACAATTCATGTTGGATCTTTTCGCTTGTCACTTAATAAATCCCACTTCTGGACTTGTCATTGTTACAGCGCCATCAGTTATTCTTCTCACTTCTCAGTGGTTTTAGTCTTGTAGCTGCATCATGCAAAAGTCTTGAGCCACCCATCATTTCTTTATTATTGTCAGAAAAATGGGAAATGGTTGCAGTGATTTAAAATGAGTTGAAACATGTGCAAACATGGATTTAAATGCAGTATATAAGACACAAAGTTAATTGAGTTTTAATGAGCTTGAAAGTCAATATTTGATATGACCATCGTCATCCTTCAACACAGCTGGAACCCTCTACGACAATCTTTCTTGTATTTTCTTTAAGAAGTCTTCAGGAATAGTTCTCCAGGTTTTTTGAAGGACATTTCAAGGCTCTTCCATTGTTCTATTTTCCATCAAGACGACCCCACACTGCTTTAGTAATGCTTCTGAGGTCTGGGCTCTAAGGGGGATTAATCTCTCCACGAGACCTGTTGCTACTGATTTTCAGTCCAGTTATTGTGTAATTTGGCAAACCTCAGCCTTTTCTCACCATTTCCCTTCCTAAACAATGACTTATTTACTGCCACCCTTCCATGGAGGCCAGTTCTGACAAGGCTTTAGTCAACAGAAGTGTCTCTCAAGTCCTGTTTAAAATTTTTGTTAGATTTTTTTGGTTCTTTTTTCTTATGGACATTACTTTCAGATACTGTTCATCTTCTTTAGATTTTTTTTTTTTTTAGACCTATAGCTCATCACAGCCCTGTGATGGACTGGCGACCTGATGGGAAGATAGGCTCTGGCCCCCTGTGACCCTGTATCTGAATATTAAAATAATTAATATTAAATTATATGTCTTTTTAATGGGCTGCCAGTAACAAAGTGCCTACATATACCATTTAAAATCGGCTCTATGCTACGTCATGTTATGTATTGACACAACGCTGGTTCATCCCTTGAACTAGATGTCTTTTTTAAGCCTGAATGATTAATAGGTCAGTGTTAAGTGGTTCAATACACAGACACAATTGTTTGAAAATGATTAGGTAGAAGGATTATACTCACCATGAGTGGAAAAAGCAGCAAATGTCCAAATAAAAATTTCTGAAAGAAGTTCAGAAAGCTTTAACTGTTGCTCGAGACCACTTTGAATACTTAGAAGAAACTTTCATCGCTTGGAAGCAAAAGCATAAAGGTTTGAGGTGGCTTAAGATTTTTGCTCAGAACTACATTTTTTATGAATTACATCATGTCCTCTGCTGACTTTCAGGCTGATGCACTGTTTAAGGCTCATTTAGCTAAAATCAGAGGACAGTTTGTCAGTTAGCCAGTCGCCAGTGTGTTAATTAGTGTCTTCCCTGTTATGAGCTCCCCTCTCAGTGTATTAGTGAGTGTGAGTTTGATGGAGCCCCTTTCCCGCGCAGAGCGACTCGTGTTATTACGGCGGTGAACCCGAGCGCACAATCCTGATCCCACAGCCATTAATAAAGGTGAAGGGGCCATTAAGTTTTCATCAGGACCACTTTATTACTCCACCACTCCTCACTGATGTGTGCAGGGTTCTGTTGATGTTTTCCATTTCCAACTTGTCAACAACCGGTCCTCAAAAAAACACAAACCCAAACAGGATGTGCAACTTTGCCTTAGAGCAACAACACACTACCTGGTGTGTTGTGTGATGTAGCGCACATGCAGACAACCACCCACTGACAAGCTATGGTTTCCACTCTGTTTGTGTTTGTAGAAGCAGACAGCTAACTGTATGCTGAGCACTGTCATCTCCATCACAGTGGAAGAGTGCAGTCTTTGCTTACTTTAAGGGCAATCGGGACGAGGCCTGTTGATGCCATGTGAATGAACTAGAGAAGGATGAGGACAGGACTGGACAGGGGAGGAGGAGGCTCCCTATGAGGCTGGCCTACTTGTGCTGTAGTTTCTTTCTGTTGTTTTTTTTGTTGTTGTTGTCACTCCATGTTGTCAAAAGGTTTTGCTTTGGAAGCTGTGCTGAGCTCCACTGCTGCTGGCACTCTGCTGCACAGGGCTGCAGCCATCGCCAGGCTGGCAGGGCCTCTGCCTCCATTTAGACTCACACACACACAGATGGACTAACCCCTGTGAGATCTAAAAGTAGGAGGGAAAAAAAAGTGAGATTATATAGCATTCATGCCATGCTCAGGGGATGGTGAGGGTGGGAAAGATTTCCACTTGCATGATCTGAAAGCATCCTGGTAGATGAAGGCTGGTGGGGTTTTAACCCTTAAAACTATGCTGGACTGCCGGTGCCCCAGAGCACTATCGCTTATATTGTCAACAATTTCTCAGGAATGGCATTGTGTAACTCTGTAGGGGGAATTGTGATGGATAGCTTACCCTTTAGGTGATCTAGCAAAGTTTTTCAGGCATTAAATCCAGTCCAGGAGGTTTACAATCCAGCTGCAAAATGTAATTTTTTCTGAGATTATATGGTAAATCCATATGGTAATATGGATAGATAATATGGTAAAATCCACGATCCATGATATGTTTATTTATCATTCATAATGAAAAAAACAATTCCTTTCACTACTATGTTGCTAAGAGACCTCCAGTTTGACCTGGAAATTATGATGAAGCCACCCCCTGTCAAATCTTTGACCAATTAGATAGCTTAAATTCAAATTAATGTCCAATCAGAAGCAGTCAAAGATTAACAAGTGACAAGAAAGTTAAATTTCTGTCTGAAAATAACTAAAATGATTGTTGTCTGTGGCTGCAATAAAGCCAAGAAGACATTTTTGATGCACAGTGGCACCAAAAACGAGCTAGGTTAGTTGTTTGAGGATAGAAGGTAAATAGTAGTATGAATTACTGTAAATAGCTAAAAACACAGAGCTGTAAATAGTTTCTGTTGTGTGTTTGTTTTAATGCTAACATTTTTTCTCCAGGCAAGAGAAAAATATGCAGAGAAGAAAAGGATTGGATCACTATTGATCTGTGTGTTATTTCCACATAGTACTTACTGTGAGTAATAAATTCTGTTAAAATTTTTTTGGTTGGCCTTTATGGGGCTATATCTATTGACAAATTAATTTGACATAATTTGCATCACATAATCTGACTATTGAGGCTGTGTTGAAAAATAATGTCTATATGTTCACTTTACTTCAAAGGGTTGTCCTTATACATCCATTTTTAAAGTAAAAAAAAAAGAAAAACAGGTGGCTCAAGAATAGCATAAATGGCCTGGAGTTTTAAAGGTTTTACAGGGTGGTTTCCCACAAATAGGTAGATATTCCATTAGAGCACATGTCATTGCTTGTGTTTGCTTACACATGTGGCCTTGAAGGAGTCTTTATAAGTGTGAAAGAGAGTATTTGTGGAGAGGTGGGTGCCAGGTTGGACATGTCAGTTGGAGGAGGTGTGCTGTGACCTCCTGCCAGGTAAAGTGTGACGGAGAAGGAGTGCACCTGCCAGCAGACATTTTCACCTTAACTCGTTAACAGCTTATGTGCCTCCAGCTGCTTCACAGCACTAAATGTTGGCGCTGGATTAGCTTGCCCTCTGTAGTTGCCAGCCAAAAGTCTGACACAAACACACAACAGTATACGTGTGTTTAGGCAGGAGGGTGTTGCGTCCGGATGCTCTTGGATTGCACAGCATGTGCTTTGCTGTCTCTGTCGTGGCGTGTGTGCTCACTACTTTTTAAGTACAAGCCCAGTGAATGTGAGGGTTGTCTTGTAGCTTAAGCGAGCGGTGGCCAAGCTCCAGGAGTGCTGATTGGAAAATGTTTGAGTTGGTCCTCATCTTTTGTCTGTGCTGGAAATGGCAGCATGTCAAAGCCAGAGTTTCTGGGCTATGGAAGAAAAAGACACGTGATTGGCCTCTGCTGAAATCCTTCCACACAAGAGACAAAACTGTCGGACCACGTTGTCTTCCCCACATGCCAGAAAGATGAATTGTAGCCGTTATAGGAGATGTTTCACCGTGCCTAATTGCCAGCTACCTTTGGGGAACGCTAACTGGTGCATAAACCGTGCTAGACAGTCATTTCATCACTCAGTGAGCCAGAACTACTTTTAAGTAGGTAGATAACTCATTTAATGAAACCCAGTTATGCTTCCTGTGTCTGGCTGCGGTGCAGTGTAGAGGATCACACTGTATGTGTTAAAAGGAAACTGACATAATTTCATTGTCTTGTTTGTGTGTAACTTTGCAAATCTATTTAAGACATCTAAACTTTTTAAGGTCCTATTTGTTTTATGATTTAAATTCTGATTTTAGAGGAATATTATACACGGAGCACAACAATATAACAAGATTCTGCTGTTGTGTTGCTATTCTGTGCCATGAAGAAATTAAAACCCTGGAGAATTTTCACAGATCCACCATTTGTCTTTGTTTATTATTAGCTATTATAAAGGTAAAATGACTAACTTTTGCTCATTTAAGATTAATGTTTTTTCACATGTGTTTTAAAGTATTTTATCCCTCGTACTGTGAATATATTAGGTCAAATACCTTTTTGCATTTCTTCCCATTTCCTGTACCTGCTGAATCTGTTGACAAGGGGGTCATAGTGGAGCTTTGAGGGGGGGGTACACCCTGAACAGGCTTCCTGTCCATCACAGGGTGAACACACAAAGACAAATAAACATTCAAACTCACACCTACAGCTAGTTAAGCATTGACATTTATCCCTGCCCTTGGGCTGTGGGTGGAAAGCAAAGAAGCCTGAACATGTAAACTACACCCCCTTAAGCTGCTTCATCACTGTAGCTCCATGTGCCTCAGAAGGTTTTAGAGTAGGAGCTTGGAGTATTAAAGATCAATGAGGAAAAAAATGGTTTTATTAATCAAACACTGTATTTCTATTAGTATCTCATTGCTGTGCTTAATGATTTATGTTTTTATTACCTTAGAGTGAACCATTTCTATCTATTTCCACAAAATATCCTTCCTCACAGGACAACGGCCATACGTTATAACCATCCCTAAAAGAAATTAAAACAACACTGTTCCGAGGGACAGATGGGGGTCTTGTTGGCTCTGGATGCTGTTTTGTAGGTACAATTATTAGAAATTAAGCATCATATTTCTCACATAAAGTAAAAACCGCTAATGCCAGTTGAAAATGAGACTTAAAGGTACTTGAAATCCTATTCCTAACCCATTTATAGCCACTAAGTTGGAAGGACTGACATGGAAATTAAACAAGTTAATCATCTATGGAACGGACAGGGCTTGAAAAACTCCAGCCAAATATTTCCAAGACCACTGAGCTGGCATTGGACAGTAAATTCGTCAATCAAACGGTCGGCCCTCCCCCTTCCCCCCCCCATGCATGATTGTTCTTCGAATGGGTGGAGTCAGGGGCTCAGCGTTGGAGGCAGAGGGTATGGGTTGCGAATCCGAGACCCTACCTTTTGTTGTTGTTTTGGAAACAACGTCCAGGGTGAAGATTTTCAGTGATCCTGACTGTAGACAGGAAAACTGATGGCTTTTGACTTGCAATGTCAGATAGTGCGCCACCATAATTGCGGTTTAATGTAATAAATATGCCCCCATCTCCCCGTTGTTTATATGGCAGTGGCTGATTTAGCCAAGATAGTGCTGGTGCTGACCTTAAAATCTTTTTTTTTTTTTTCATATTCACCCTTATACAGTTACAAGCAAGGAGCAAAGGTGTCAGAATATGTAATGGATTACGCTGCTACACAAAACAACTCTCCAATGAAAGAACCAGATGTCAGTGTTACCAGTTCTGTTCTGGACCAGATCTGATTAGACTTTGAGCTGGTGGGACAAACTTGTGATAGATGTGGTGTCCACTGACAGAGGGTGAGAGAATTTCTCTGTGTCCAAGACATCGCTATTGTCTCTGACTGACCTGCTTTACCTTTTATATGAAAGGGCTGAAAACTGTCACGAGAATATCCCTCAGTCCTTCAATAAAAGCTGCAGGCACAATGTGTGAGTTTTCATAGTGTTGAAGATTTTTTTGTTTTGTAAATGGTAGGGTCAGGATTTAAAAAAAAATTTTTTTGGTGGGGGGCACAGTCGATCGATCTATAATAATGATGTACATTGCCACATATGGTGAACTGAACGACATTTGAGACGTCATCTCCAACTTGACCACTAGATGTCACTAATCATCACGTACAGCTTCCGTAAATTTTATAATTAAAAGCTGTTTTCATACAAAATGCGCAGATATTTTCAGTAGAATATGTGGGCAAATTTGGTCTACACTCTAGGAGATTTTCTTTTGGATATGTAGTGTTTATAAGAAATGTGAGGATGGAGGGCGCTGGCGAGCATCTGCCTGGAGCTCACAGGATGTATGATGTGATGCAAAAAACAACATTGTGGAAATAACTGTTTTCTTTGCATCATGTTGTAAATAGCAGATAAATCTCCCTCTTGTGGTTATCAATAACGCATGTATCTGAACATATCCACAATGGCAAAGGTCAATCAGCATGCCGGTCAGCAGAAAAGAGAATGAAGCAGCGACTCTTATCAGCACACACACCCACTCACCGGAAGACGGGTAGTAGATACAGGTAGTAGATCAGCAGCTAGGTTCTTGTGTCACATCAAGTCAGGTGTGAATTTTGTAAACATTTTCGTTCAGACATACCACACATGCCACAGTCTAGCACATGTGTGAAAGCTGCTATAATATACAACTGTAATGTTTTAGATAACTGAATTACAGCCATGTTAACCTTAAATAAGTAAACACAACATCTGACAGTGTCTTTTCCAGACGTTACCTTAAATATTCAAACTTGATGGCATTATTATGAGAAATTTCTCCCACAGTTTATAATTTTTTCAGTAAATCATTATTAAGATAAAAGTAAATTAATTATGTAGTTGACCTGTATGTATTAAACTGTGTGACCTCTCTACATCAGAGCATGCTCTTGGTGGAGATCGGGTTCAGAAGTCCCCACCTGGTGTGATGCCTCATAACCGAATGATGGACAAGGTCTGGCCTTTATCTCTCTGAACAACATTAGAGAAAAATGAAGGCTCTGTGCTCTGAGCTGGCCTCCACCAGGGGGGCTTTAAGATCCAGTGGCACACACATTACACACACATATACCCAGGGGACTGAGCATAACCCTGCTGCTTTCTGACGAACACATGGGCTCAACAGACTAGCAGAGGGCTTTGAAACCTCTCTTGAACAGAAAGCTGTCATTTGGTGCTTGATGCAGGACAGAGTTGCTCCTTAGATTTATGGCAGCAGTAGAGCCCCCCCACCACCACCACACTCAACCACATATAGCCTTTCTCCTTTAATGCTAATGGGGAACCTCTGTGGTGAAATCCA
>JAPMNP010717473.1:0-12470 GCA_029874935.1 Atherina boyeri | reverse complement strand
TCAGAGAGTTGGGGATGTGTACTGTAAACAGAACACTGTGATTGCAGCATGGGACAGAGTGCTGGTGCATTTAATTTTGTCACAGTATTGCTTCCACAGGCACTTGGTTGACATGTGTAAGTCATTAAAACAGAGTCGAGATCTAGAGAAAGATGGAAGGAGAATGAAAGCAATAAAGGGGCACAAATGGGCAAGAAATAGGAAAAAGAGAGTGGGAGAGTGAGAGTGGGAACATAATCCATTTTGGAACGCATTCCACTATGACCTTGGGATAGAAAATGGTAATTAGGGAGCACTTTGGGAGCTTTAACAGTGCACAGATTTACTCAGACCCGGGACTGTCATTTTTATTTCCTTCAAAATACCTCATGAAAATGTGAGACAAACACATGCCAGAGTTCCAGGACTGCAAAATAAACTTGCTAAAAATATTCAGCACCCACTTCTGTGGCTTTATTTTTTTTCAGTAGTTCTCATGGCTTGTTTATTTCAGTTCTTCAACTGTGAATGGGTGTCAAAGCCACAGCATAAACATACGGAGCCCCTGACCGGAAAAGGCCAGAACAAACTGTGACCTTGTCCTTCTCTGGACTTTTACACCAGCCATGTCACTGTGGACATGTTATCCCGCAGTATGAAATGCACACTCTTGTCAAGTATGAATGCAGAGCGGCTTGGAACAATAAAAGCTGATGGTATCCAGTTGATTTGATGTGGATGCTAAATACCAATAACAGGATACAGCCAGATGACAAAGACGTGAAACAGATCTGTTTTGCTGGTAGATGGGGTTGTTAATAATCATGCATAGTTTTTATGGAGTGCAAACAGGAAGATAAAGCCAAAAGGGCATAATGTAGCTGAATGTAGTTTAAAATGTTTAAGTTAAAAAGATAGTCCTGCATGCGGCCAGAAATTTTGAAGCATTTATCATATTTCAGTTGTTACTCAGGTTTTCAGACAAACTGTTTAGTATCTCATTAACCTGTCCCGAGTCTCCCAAGGAGACAATACTGTGTGCATAACTGCTTTTTCCAAACAAGCAAAACGGATGCATTGTCATGCTGGACTTTGATAAGATTTAACACTACTTTGAGAGAAACTGCACTATTGTAAACTAGTGCTCAAGTCCCGAACAAATAAATGCCCATGCTGTCCAAAAATGGGGTTTGTTGCCACAACAAGTCAATCATAAGCTATGTTTAAGCAAACAGAGCAATTCAGTTGTATTTTGTTGTGTGAATGGGGTATGGCGTTGGTTGCACCATTCTCATAAAGAGGTAATTATGCCTCTCTTTATAATATTGCATCAATTTTGACTGTAAGATATTTTGTATGACAAAATTCAGTTGCTTGGAGCTCTGATGGTATGTTATGATCAGAATTTAACATTGTACAGACTAAATGTCAAATTGTAAAAAGACTGAATACAAGGATTTGATTTCTTTATCTAATGGTTTGTACAAACTTATACACAATCTTGCTAATGATCACCACAATATAATCAGTACTGGAAAATATAGTCAAGGAGAATGCAAAAAGCCAGTCTAATCACACTCAAACTGTCATCCAAGTGGATTTGGTTACTGGGGCTTTGGTCAGTTTTGTTATTTGCGACAGATAAGTATGCAATGTTTTTGCCAACTGCTGTCACCACAGTAGATTCAAATATTTAGACAGCTTATGAGGTCACTCTTCACAAATTTAGGCTATGATTTAACCCTTACTGCCACATTTTTGGATTATGAAATGGTTCTTTTTGCAGTTTGTGTCTGATGCCATGATGCCTATTCTTTTATCTTGTGGTTCACCTGCTTGTACAGAACGAAAGATTCCATACAGGGCGGGCCAGGTGAAGGGTGTGGCCCCTGAAATGGCAACAGACTTCATCCCCTTGATTGCACTTAAACACACCATGCTATTCCTTTCAGTGTGTATTAAACTTGTAAATAGAATGTTCAATTTATTTATATGCAGCGCTTTTCAGGGTAATTGAAAGAAAGGCATTTGGAATAGGTTCCAGCTAATGGTCATGCATGTGTAAACGTGGCTGACAGCACCAACACTGCCTAGTCAAGCACTTACCTGCAGGGGTTGGAGCTGGGGGAGACAGACACACCCTAATCCCCCAACATCCTGACCTTGGTAAACCTGTTGCAACTTGCTCACCATAGTACTGGCAAGCTGTGTTTTTTTTTTTGGGATCTCGTTGCCTAACCCACTCCTCTGCCAACCCCTCAGTGCCATGGGTGGGCTCTGTATTTGAGTATCTTGCCACTGCTTACTCTGCCTTTTGTGAGCTAATGTTGTGCTTCAAATCAAGAACAAAAGCAGTGAGTGCAAATTAAAGACCAATTATCTTTAGTGCATGCTGAGGCAAGTTGGTCATGTTGGTTTGAATGTTGAGTGGGAGTAAGTTGGAGGCTGCAGTAGAAAAATGAGATTGATTATGGCAGCGCTGCACATGAATGAACAATGAGATTAGGTTTAGTGAGGTTTTTGAATATTTGCTTGTTTCGTACTACTTTTACTGGAATTATTTGGATTGGTTGGAACCATTGATGAGCATTTTTGGGGGCAGGAGGTAGACCCCACCTTGGGGAGACGGCTGCGGTCACACCTGGGTGAACCGGTTAAGCTCAACCCGGGTTCCAAAAAGACGGCCTGCGGTCACACCAGTCATCTTGATAACGCGCCACTCTGAAAAGACTCCATTTGCATGACAATGATGCAGTTCGATGTTTACTCTTGTCGTATCTCTTGTGCTGCCCATTTCTCTCTTTTTTTCCTTTCTTCCTCCGATAATATCTTCTTACATTTCTTTGACGAATCAGCCACTGTGCACATTCAAGATGGCCAGTGTGTTGATGGTCGATATCTAGTTTCTGATGTGTGACATGGTGCATAAGTTAAACTCGGCTGTGAAATGACGCAGGGTTCCGGAAACAAAAGTTGTGCAGGTTCTTAGCCTCAGGATGCTGCAGGGCAACAACGGCTCCAGAATGAATGTAACTGTAATCCAGATTTTTAAGGTTGGAAAGTGGTACGACTTTAATGATATGCCCTAAAATCACTTGTACTACTTACGGTTGCTAAATAAATTGTTCATCATTGGCATCCATCACAGGGATTTTTACTTTACTTATGGCATCTGTGCTTCAGGTCTGTTTACCTTTTTGTGCAAATGTCAGTGGAGCAAATTTTACAAATGAGACCGTTTAGACCAGTCTTCTGTAAGTAGCTGCTTAGCAATGACCGATTTATAGCTATTCGCTTAGTTTAAAAAAAGCTAATTGTTGCTATTCTCACTAGTTGACAATAGAAATAATAATCAAACTAATTTATAACACTTGCATGGAAAGTGGTGGTTACTGGGGGTGTTAAAAGTAAATACTCTGTAATGTTAATTGATGGGACTGCTCTTCCCGCCCTCTCTCCTCATGCTAATGCCACGATGTTGCTAACACATTTGAATCCAGGGTGGTATGGTATTTTTGTATAGAAAATGAAAATATGTTTGAGTGTAAGCTTTTTGGAGAGTAAAAGCAGACAAATGATGACTGGAACACCATACATTTACATTCTTTATACTGTAAGCATGCAGATGTTGACTTGATGTAAAGAAGGCTGCAAGTGCTAGGACTGCTAACAATAGCAGCACCTCTTGATATGAGAATGTTTTCCTATTGTCGCTGTGGTCCCACTCTACGAATATAAGGCAGCTGTGCACTCCAATAACTGTGCAAGAGATTTCAGAATGTTCTTAAATAAAGGTAATATGTATGATACAAATAACTTTGTTAAATTGTATACATGTTTCTAAACCAAATTACTTTGCTTTTGTTGATAGAATAGCTATTAATTCAGATTTCATAATGTTTTATGTTTGCTTTTGTACTTTTTTTCTACTCCCTGTGGGCCATATGCAGCTATTTTTTTTATCTTAGGAATAAATGAAGACTTAATTTGTTAAATTAAAATACATAATTAGAATTGTCTCTATTTACATTATAACTGCTCCATCATTTTTTATTATATTTTTCTGTTTTCTTTTTTGGATATCTATTCAGTCAGTTATTTTCCTTTTTAAATTGGTTATTTGGTAGATTGTGAGATTTAGTTTAGGTAGATATTTTGTCATGCTTTGATGAAACTAATCAAGCAACCATGTTTAACCAAAATAAGCAGCCTTTTGCAGCAATGTTGGCTTTTTCCCCCTTTGTTTAGTTCATATGTGGAAAAATAGTAAACTTTCTTCTTGAAGTCTCAATAAGACAGAAACATATACTCCAAACATTTTTCTTAAAACATATTTTTAACCTATGATTTATGTGCACCAAATAAAATCAATATCATCCTAACCTGATAGACTTTCGGGTCACATTTAGGTTAGCTGTTGGTCAGACTTTTCCATTTGTAGTTAGTGTAGTACTTTGACACTTCCAAAATATTATGCTGCCTTCCTCCTCTGACCTCGCCATGGATGGACATAAAGAGTCCTAAGTGCTAGTTGATCTGTTCATTAATTTCCCATTAGTTGACAGTTTTTCCTTGGAGCACAAGGGAAATTGACTCGTTCTAACAGTTCCTAAGGACCTCCCCCAGCTTCCAGCACCTCTACCAACACACTCAAAAAACACAGCGCAGTTTCCCCGAGGGATGACCTCTTCACATGGCCTCTTTCATTCCGCTCTGTGGGTTGATTTAAGCCATGACTACACTATCCTTGGTTTATGGCTCTCCCACTGTCCCCACCCTTCAAAGTGGTGGACTGTAGCCCGCAGCCATCTCAGACTTACTTGACAGGCACATTCTTGTCTGTGGATCATTTAATCACAACAAACAATTAGGGTCATTCTAAAGACACAGTGATATCTTTGTCAGCCTTAGAAATATGTTTTTCTTTTTCAATGTGTTTGTGTAAAATGTCCATTTAAAGCAAAAATCAGACCCCGTTAATTGGTTTTCTCCTCTGTGTGGTTGTGTAGATCCATTATTTTTGTTACTAAGAATTTGGTTGAATTTATTGATTGATGTTCTAAAATATTTGCAAAATCAAATTTCCTCATATTTGATAATTAGAAAACCATCATCAATTACAAAAAATAATCAATCATCAGAAAGTATACACCTGTGGCTTGTAGAGATGCCGGTAAAGATGGAGGTAACCTTTTAGCAACTTATATTGCATATTTTTGGGGGACTAAACGGCAAACCCTGTAGTTGAGATGCCTTGTGGTGTCTAATAAATCCCTTTTCGGTCCACTGAGTTGTTGTCCTCTGTTGATGGGGCTTATGTCGGCGCATCCCACAAATGTTCAATTGAAATGGAATCTGGCGAGTTTGGAGGGCAGGTCAACACCTTGGGCTCTTTGTTGTGTGTTCCCTGAGCAATTTGAATGGTGTAGCAGGGCTGCCACCAGGGAATTCCTATTCCATGGAAGGGTGTGGTTGATCTTTATTAATCTTTAACAGTTGTACATGTGAAAGTAGCATGCACTTAATGCCAGAATCCAAGTTTCCATGCTGGGAACTGCACTTTAATGAGATAGTCAATATTTTTTTCTCTTCCTGTTAGGAGATTTAATTTTATGATTGATGGGTGATTCTTACGCTTAAATTTTTCTATGTTGACTTTTCTGTGTTATCTGTTGTTCAATTTTCTGTTAGTTCAGCTAATCGCTTCAATCCTGCTGTTGGGACTAGGCAACGGCTTGCTATTTTCCAGCTGACAGACAGGGAGGCTGCACATAGATGACTAGATAAGAGAGTCAGGGATGTGTCTATGGTGTGTGTTGGGGTGGCAGGGGGAGACAGGCTCTCTTTCTAGACCACTACAGCAGGAAGTTCATGGCCATGAGGTCACAGGGACACGCTGCCACTCAGGGATTTACATCAACTGGTTTCAACTGGAACTCTTACTGTTGCTCCAACTGACTATCTGTGGTAACAAGATTGGTGGTGGCCAATCTTAAATACAGTTGTTCTGTAGCTCTCTTTAAAGTGCATATAAGTAGGAATTATCTGTCATGTGTTTAAAAAGACCTTGTTTTGTTTCAACCAGTCCGGTATTTGTGGCACACAATGTTAACCCTGTTTAAACAAGACATCCTCTATCTTACAATCTCAAAATGAAGTCAGTCACTAAATATATCTGTGGACAACCTGGACACAATGACTAAAGCTGAGGACTTTGACCATCAAATATTGACTTAAGTAGAGTCACCTGCTTAAAATAGGAATGTTGTAAGAGAGCTGAAAGGCCTGATCTTTCTATATGTCTGCTTTGAAATTTTTCAACAGGAAAAATTCATGATGGAGGAAGGATATGAACTCGATCTGACGTACATCACAGAACGTATCATTGCTGTGTCCTTCCCCCGAGGCTGCTCTGAGGAGATCTACTTGCACAACCTGAAGGATGTCACTCGAATGCTCAAGTCTAAGCATGCAGATAATTACCTGGTCAGTACTGCTTGTCCATGTGCTGCACCTTTAAATGTGCTGTCCCAAGGTGCCAAAGTGTTAAAAGTATCGATGTCACTGCTGATGGGCTTTCATGGGATCAGTGTTAAATCGGTACACAGTTATCATGGAGAGGACATCTAAAGTCATGTGCTCTGTTGTGTTTTTCTTACTTTAGATTATTAACCTGTCTGAGAGAAGACATGATCTCTCTAAAATGAATCCCAAGGTAAGATTATTGGGCCGTCTATCTCAACTGGAAGTTCTTAAAATTTCTTTGAAAAAAGGGGGGTGAATACAAAAAAAAAGAAAAAAAGTAGTGCTCTGTAAACTGTATCTCTACCAATCCTCTTTAATCAACTCTATCTGTCCAGATAGCCTCTTTAGACAATGCATCATTGATCGGCGCACATCATGAGTTGTGAGATGTGGTATATGATGTGATTACACTGAACAGTGATGTGTTTATTTTAGACACTGGATACGGGTTGGCCAGACCTGCATGCTCCACCTCTGGACAAGATCTGCACCATCTGCAAGGCCATGGAGAGCTGGCTCAACGCTGACCCTCTACATGTGGTCGTTATACACTGCAAGGTGAGCGTCCATAAGCTATGTCATTTCAGCTGTTAATTTCAGTCCCTGATTTATTCAGCAGCGCCAGATGAAACCACATTTATCATTTTAAGTTATGGGAAAAATTGAAAGATTATGGGTAAAACTAAATGTTCATGGTTGGATAAGCAATAACATGTCTATATCATTAATGTTTTTTGTTTTTTTTTACTTATTTGTGTTTTAGGGTGGCAAGGGTCGAATTGGTGTTGTCATTTCATCCTTTGTGCACTTCACTGATGTATCAGCCAGGTAACCATCTCCATACATTGCAATTCTCTTGTCGTGCTGCTATTTTTATTTAACATGTTCTCTGAAGTCAGGATTTATGGTTTTATGGGTACACCCATTCACAGTGAACAATATCAACAGCAAGCCATAACAATTCCTAAAAGCTCATTTTGTCAACCATAACCCATGTCATCGCTCAACCGCAGTGATTTATTCAACCTCCTTTTAATTTAAGGCTAATGTGATTCAGAAAGTGACTCAAAGAAAAGATTTCTCTTTTAAGATTCAAAGGAGAAACCACACAATTTAGGCTATGAATCACCCTGTATTGAATTGCATGAATCAACTTAGAAGTATGATAGTTACTGTGATTCCCTCTGGCCACAGTGTCATTTTCAAGAAGTGCATTCATGATGAGGAAAACCTGTTTGGACTTTCCAACCATCATAAGTCAAACAAATTTGGAAGTTTCTGATGCTTCAGGGAGCCATGAAGTCAAGAGATGTAGCAAACACAGAGACTTGGGGTTATGCCATTATGCAGAGCCTTTCTGCACACGGCAAACAACGAAGAATGAGCGCACATCATTCCTCGTTTTGCCAATCCCTAATTTCCTAAGTGTTTGTGTCCCGCTGAGGAAGACTAGTCCAGTCGGGTGCATGTGAAAGACAAGAGGGCCAAAGGAAGAGAAGAGGAAGAGATAGAAAAACACTAAGGCAGATTTACAATGGAACAGATCGAGGGGGGAGCAGAGAGAGATCGCCAATGAGAGAAAAAACAGAGCTGTGGTGAAAAGGCTGTAGCGCCTGTTGGTTTTAGGTCTGTCTGAATAGCCAAGCTGTGCACACACTCTGGCCTCTCTCTGTCCCCTTCTCCCCCTCTGTGTTTACTTAAGGCTGGCATTCTCTTCCTCTCTGTTGGAATCCTCTGTCTCTCCAGTTACTTTCCCTCTTGTCAATTATGTGTGTATGCGTGTGGGTGTGTGTGTNATGTCTGAGTCGTCCTAACTCAAATGAAGGTTAAAACTATTCAATTATAGTTCAGAGTGTAATCTCTTTCTGGAGTCATAATTACCTAAAGCGTTTAGTGCGTCTCTCTGTCTCCCTCAAAGTGCTGATCAGGCATTGGACCGTTTCGCCATGAGGAAATACTACGATGATAAAGTCTCAGCTCTGATGACACCTTCGCAGAAACGGTAATACCAAAAATATAAGCTCACCCTCTTGCTCAGGAACATACATCTCATCCTGTGTTGTTTTGACTTGATGCATGTCACCTTCCAAATATTCTGATCTCTGACCAACCCGATTCAATAGAAAACACTGGTTGTCCCAGTGCTGTTTAACTATTTATTTTTAGCCAAAAGCCAGTCATTGTTTGTGGTTTAATGAGAATGGAATCCCATGGTGACCTGGTGTAATCCTAGCCATGTGTGATTCATCACTGCTCACACGAATGGTTAGTGTATTCATTTAGCAGTCTTGTCTCCATGTTTGTCTGTGATAAACATTCAACAATGCCACTGATAACTGATCTGCAAGGATTATTGTTTCCTTTTGGTAAAGCCATGCTAGATATTTGACCTTTTTTCTTTCTTTACACAAAGTAATTGCACATGTAGCAAAAAAAGTGTGATATTGATCTCTCGTTACTCGGATCATGCAGTTAAAGGCCACTGTACCTTTGTTGCGCTTAGCATAGCAACTAGCCAGCTAGGAACCTGTGGAGCCCGTGTCCCTGCTACAGCTGCAGGTACCATGACAACCCAGATGATAAATTTTTTGTTCTTATTTTTTCTAAAGTAACATGGGAAATATGAATATGGATATGGTTTGAGGATTTTTGAGGCCAAAGCATTTAATTTGGTGCCGTCAGTGGGCGTGAGTTCTTCCATCCTGCTCAATCGCCGCTGAGGTGCTATTAAGTGAATGAGTATAACCTTGCTAAGGCTAATGGACACTGTAAGTGCAGTCCATTTACCATGTATGGTCTTCCATCTTGACCACAGTAATGCATGCTGGCAGTGGTCAGTGCTCCCACTGACTCCAATATCTGCCTTCATTTTGACTGGCAATAAGAGAGATGATCATATTTTTCCTCTACATCCCAGCACCCACTGGCTGCTTTTTACAATCTGCATTGATTTAAACATTTTCCATACCATTTTCAAACGTTTTCCTGCAGGTTTCCCTTGTCAGCTAAATTGTTTAATCCTGCATGTTGATTCCAATGCGGTACATTAACACTGTACGTTAAGACTTACTACTTAAGTGACTGGACATTTACTTGTTGAATGGGGCTTCACTTTTTATTCCTTCATTGTCCCTCTCATGTTTTCTGAAAGCTGTATTTTTTATGTTTATGTGTTTTAAAAAAATGACATGAGTTGTTAAGATTAAGGCTGTTTAAGGTATGTTGTAAAGTTGCAAAAGGGGAAAAAAAGAAGCCTGGAATTTCTGGATTATTTTGTAAAAACTTTATGAAAAAACACATTTTTATTATTATATTTATTATTATCATCATTTAATTTTTTTCTTCTTTTGAACCACTTCCCTTCATCAAGTTGTGGACTATTTGATTGGTGTAGGAATAAGATCTTATTCGTTGCCTTGGTTAAACCATATTAGCTATCCATGTAGGATTAGCATGTTTTCTATTGTGGTAATCCTTTTAAAAGTCCTGCTTAATGTTAACTTCCAAATCTTTTCTTTCCTGTCAGGTATGTTTGGATCCTCAACAGTTTACTAAGTGGATCCATGAAGATCAATGCATCCCCCTTGTTCCTGCACTGCATCATTCTTCACGGGATACCAAACATTGATGCTACCGGAGGTTAAACTCATATTGTTTACCACATTACACAGCTGCCAGTCCCAGTGATAATACAGTTTTTTTTTAAAAAGAAAGAAAGAATTCAGACATAACCACATCAGAGTTTAAGCTAAAGTCTTATCTGAACTTTATGTCTCCCTCCGTTCCAACCCACACTTACATGTTAAGGCACATGGAGGTTGTGTACATAAACAGAACGTAGGTGGAGAACTTTCCAGTTCCTGCTGGAACCATGGGAATTCACACCTTTGTGTTTTTATGAGGAAATTGTTGTTTTCACTCATTTAATATGAATAAACAAAGGTTGTCATCACATCATGGAACTAAAATCCCTTTCTCACAACGACTTCTGAGTCCTAGACTGTGAGCACGGTAACGTGAGAAGCCACATAATAGTCTTCTTGATGTCATGCTATCAAGGCACCTATAAAAAAACATTCATTTTGAACTTTTTATCTTTTTTAGCATGTCGCCCATACATCAAGGTCTACCAAGGAATGCAAGCAGTGTATTCATCTGGAGTCTAGTAAGTAGATTACACGTGTGGTTACACAGTCATTTGAACATTATTGTTCACTTCAAAGAATGTTGGACCAGTTTAGAGTAGTTTTCTGGTTAAGTTGGGTTAATGTTAATTTTAATTCAGAGTTACTGCTTTGTGTAAATATCTGTAATTGCTTCCACACTCTAGCTTATATTGACTGTCTTCTCTCTTGTTTGTGTAAGTCACATTGGTCCAGGCCACAGAGACCGTGTATGCATCACCCTGGAGCCCGCCCAGCTCCTGAAAGGGGACATCATGGTAACAAATAATCTACGTTTGCAGAGATAGCAACATCAGTGCTGATTGCAGTAATCACAGTATATTTTTTGTTTTCAATTGTAGATTAAATGCTATCATAAAAGTGACAGAACTTCAGAGCGTGAAGTTATTTTTCGGCTTCAGTTCCACACGGGAGCAGTGCAGGGTTACAACCTGATGTTTGAAAAAGAGGACATGGAGACTGCCAACAAAGGTACACCTGAAAAAACCCTGAGAGCAAGCCTCAACTTGCAACTTGAAGTGAACAGCAGTTCTTGTGCTCCACATAGTGTCTGCAAGACTTAGTCTGGAGTCAATTTGGATCTGGCACTTTCAGCCCAGTAATCTTGTTTTCCTAAACATGTTACATGAACTGAGAAAATCCAAACTGCAGACCAACAACATCTTTTATCTTTCCGGTTCTGTATGACTTACATTTATGACATTCCCATGTGTACTATCATTTCAGATCCAAGATTTCCACACTATGGTAAAGTCGAACTGGTGTTCTCTGAGGGACCAGAGAAGATCCCAGGTAGATTCTTACCTCTGTAGCATTTGTTCAGGAAGAGGAAGTTGGAAAAGCAGACACAGAGCCTACTTCATTTTTATTTCCATACCTCCCCCTCTGCCCCCCTGGTGAGAGGGGATGTGGAATGCTGCAGAGGGGAAATGTAGTGTGAAGTGTGTGCTGACAGAGGGGTAAAGAAGCACAGCATGTGCTGCCCCAGAACCCCACAGGAGTGAAACTGTGTGGGTCTGTATGATTTATAAAGTGTAACATTTGGGCTCTCACACTTTTTTGTTTTGTTTTTGTTGTTCGTAGAGTGATTCTCCACATTCTGGAAACTCAACTGCTCTGTTTCCAAAGCTGTTTTTGATTTGCATTTAGAAGACATGACTAGGGGACAGGAAACACTAAAACTTAAAAAATAAATCCACTAATGTGAGTTTATGAACTAACTATTTGTAGCCTGTTTTAAAAAAACATGCAATCTGACATGTGTGTAAAAATGTTGAATCGTATTTGGCAAAGAATAAATCAATGTGATTTAGTAGCTGTCTCCAGTCTGAGCCAGCACACATCACACTTATCTGACTGAGTGTCATCTTCCCAGATAGAATATCCCAAATATATGCATAGATTAAAATAATTAGTAAGGGAAATTCCCTTTTTATTTCCCTTATATGGATGTCCAACACAGTTTTTTTCCTGGTTAAGACGGTCACAATCAACATAGCCTTCCACTCTTACAGCCTAGTTTGTTTGCTTTTTAACCAGTAAAATGGAAGTGTTCGGCTCACATTTCTGATTTGTGACTTTTTAAAGGATTGCTTCAGACTTTAGTTAGTTAGAATATTTCATTTCTAATATAGAAATAAAATGATTATGATGATTATATAGTCTTTCGTGATGTCAGGCTATGAGTCTTACGTGGTAGTGTGTTGGATTCTTTCTTGTGTGCCATATGACGCCATTACACACTGCAACAATCACCGTGTAACACATGTTTAGATCGCAAAA
>JAPMNP010717448.1:0-10913 GCA_029874935.1 Atherina boyeri | reverse complement strand
TGTTTTGCGACATTTAATGATGTTTTTTGGCCTCTAGAGAGAGAGAAACCTAAGAGTTACGCGGTGTAACTTTAATTTAAAATAAACTGTTATATGTGGTTTGTCATATCATGTTCAACATGGTTGGTAGTAATACAAATTAAAACAAACAAAACAAAAGAAACAGAATTATCACATTACTCAGCTAGATGGTGCAACTTTAAGGCACACCTGGTCCTACCTGCGTGCATACTTGGCCAGCTTCTCCTCCTCCCATGCAGTGTTGCCTCCTCCAAAGTTCTTGTTGGCTGTTCGCTCCAAACCCTACCATTGCAAGAATTTTAGAGAGGCTTTGAGTATTGAAAGAAGCACAACTTGAAGAATCCTAACACAAACTGATGGTTAAATGAATTACCAGCAGTACCTTAATAAAACTCTCAGTGAGTTTTCGACAGGTCTGACAAGGTGCAGTCTGGACTTTGACTACAGAGAGCTCTGAGAGTAGAACCAGAGCAGGCAGGAAAGGTCGAGCCCACCACATGTTCCTTAGGAGAAATAGAACAATACAGACAGATACATAGAGAGCTTGTAGTTAAGGAAAAACAAATGAAAAAACAACCTTGTATGCATATAATCTAGAAATACTTTATTTCCTACTCTAAAATAGTTATTAGACTTTATTTACTGATAACTTCTAAAATGTGAACAATGAGTAATGTAACAGGCTTCTTAAATGATAAACATGAGTGTTTTCCTTTTTTTCTTATTCCTTCCGATGTCTTGACAAAAAGCAGTATTTACTCCAGGTCAGTAATGGATATAGTACATGATATGTTGAACAATTAACTTCTAACATGAATTTGATTTTTTATTTTTTTTTTAAAGACAAAGTATTGGGAAAACTGTCTCAAGAAATTCAAACAGATGTGTTTAATTCTTTTGCCATCTTTTTCCTTTTCATTATTAGTTTGTCATCCCCTTAAATTTTATTTTCATGTTTAAATCAGGTTGCTGTAACACCAATGCTTTGGTTTCAATTATTTGATTTTGCAACATATATTATATACTTTAAGTTTCCTTATACCAGTTAACTTAGAGGGTTTTTTTTCCCCGGCAGGGATTCTACATTTAATTTAATTGAACTGTTTGTTTTTTTTTAAGGCTTATCCTCACATCAAAACACACTACCACTTTGAACAAAAGCTTCAGGTTTCTTCTATGACTCTGACCTGAATCAACATCTAATAAATAGTTTATAAAAACAACAAAAAGTTGTCTTAAATGCGTGGGAATTCATTTTATGGCTTCAAATGATCACTTATAGGAGAGCTACATGCCATCTTCTTCATCAAAAGTACAAAAGGATGAGAAGTGAGTACTACATCTAAAACTATGAACAATAAATATTATAATTATTTTTTTTAAATGATAAATATGTTGTTGCTACCTTGTCATAGATATGGAAACTTGTCTCTTTAACAAGCTGCCAGATCAATTCAGATATTTTGTTTGATTATCTATACCACAAATGTTAGTAGAATACGTAAAATGGGTTCAATTATAACTATGTGAGACATACTTAATTATATAAAACTCGACATATATCTATACTGCATAATATCTGTAAGAAGTCGGTCTTCTTAAGAAAGAAAAGACATAAAAGACGCAGGTTAGCTTGGCTAAGATGCTTTAGCTTCCGTATTAGCAGTTAGCTCAGCTAGCTCAGCATCAGCACCACTACGGCTAGCATCTGGCTAAGGGCAGTTGTTAGCTGCAAGCTCTTGCTAACGTTGTCTATGAAGTATTATTGTCTGTCCCGTACAGCTTTTTATTGATGTTCTAGACATTTCCTCCAAACTGTATTTGATATTACGTATAATCTAAGTTTTCTTTATTAGTTAGTCGGAAATTAGCTCAGCATACAGCTTTTATTGTCCACTGTGGTGAGGTCTTACCTTGTTGAAGAGCACCGCGTCCGATGAACCACCGATGATTGTCCGGTCCCCAGCTGGTTCAACCTCACATAACACTAGGCTGAATTTCACATTTTGGTATGCCACATTAACGCTTCAAGTTGTACCAAAGATTAGCTAGCCACGGCTCATATGGACTTGCGTGTTGTACTGTAGCGCTGGACTGCAGTGGGACGGACTGAGTACAGTTTGTGGAGATGATGAATGAATGATCGGCTTCCAGTCGCTTCTGTTTCCCATACATACAGCTGCTGCCACGCAGTATAACGACACCGCCCAAAGCCGCTAGGATTTAATCAATCAACCAATCATTTAACATCTAGCTACTGGGATGTCACCTGATGAATACAGATACGAGGTGGCGACCAGAATATTTTCGAATGGTGAGCTCTTTACAAATTTTACAAAAGAAAGAGCAGGGCGCAAATACGTCACGAAAATCCAAGTTATGTTTCTGTAGTCCTACTGTTTCTGGAAAAACACAAGTAATAATAGTTTGTTATCAAGCTTATCCATGCTTTATTTGGTAGCCTACAGTTTAAAACAGTATAAAACCAGTTCAGTATCTGAACAACGCAGTACAATATATCCACATTTATCTTCAGTATACTGTAGCCTATACAATTAGCCTATCGTCTGGACCTGTTTTTTTCTTCACACATTTCAGTTCTTTAACTGTGCAACATGTGCACAATAAAGTACAGGTGTTAGCACACACTTTGGCTTATTTTAGGACAGCCCTAAGTTAGCCGTCACATTTAAGAAGCAACTTAATTTAGATGCATTTTGCAGCCCATCAAGCGACACTGCTTTAAGACCCGCTCCGATTAAAATAACGTTTTTCGTGTTATTAACATGTTCTTGTGACATTTTTCTAAAGCTACAGGACATATCATAAAATGAAGCTCAAAATTGCATTTTTGAGTATTTCTGCATTCAAATGGCTGTGACCAAATGGCAGTCACTAAAAGGCAGCCTAAAACAGACTGAATTTGTGATGTAACAACTCCACTGGGCAGGCCACAAGCTCCTGCCCCATTCCGCCCAGGTTCTGAGGAGTAGAGAAGACGATGATGGATCAACACCTATGTGCTTTAGAGGGTTGCAGTGCTAAGAAGAGAAATATTGGTTACCGCAGCGCTGGCTCCGCCCACAACGCATAGGCGAATTGCTAATAAATAAAATAGCACATGTTTTGTGATTTGAGCTTAAAACTGCATAATCATAATTTAAAGACCACTGAGAATGCTTTAAAATAGCTCAAAAGATGATCGGAGGGGGACTTTAGAAAATATACCCCCAGTTTTTAAAGCATATCAAGATCTGAAGTATTTCTTTCTTGTATTGATCTCCATTGAATTCTGAATGCTTTAATTTATTTGAACCTGGTTTGATTGAGTTGTTTTTTAAGGAACATGGTGCTATTTTTTCGTGCAAGAAACAGAAACTCCCATTTCAACTGCTCCTTTAACGCAGATGATTTGACCAAAAATTGACGAGGTCAGTGAACTGACTTATAATCTTCTGGTCATTTCCCAGTGCATCACATGAAGTATTTTTATTTCACTACTTGTTGCTCATATACAAATTGAGCTTTAACATTTGCTCCAGCTGTTACATCCATTCCATTTCACTGACTTTATGGCTGGTGTCAGGGCTGGATGGAGGAGTAATGAGACATGGTTTTAAAGGCACAGTTTCCCCAGAGTCTTTCTCTCCCACACCAACACAACCCTGAGACACCCCAGCAAGTCGTAGCACATTTGTCCCTGCTGTAAACCCTGACAGCCTTTGGGCCAGAGCTCGGGATGCCATCCTGAGCCCCCCTGCCCTTTTCCTTCTGGCTGATGCAGAAGCCATGCATGGAGTTCCAGCAAGTTCAGTCAGAAAGCCCAAACTCTGGGATGGAAGGCTGTAAACATGAAGGCCACGAAAAAGCTGCGGCAGTGGCCTGAAACCACCTGGAGGCTCCGGTGGGAGTGATTCAAATTGCACCAGCATGAACCGCTCACCAGCACGGCCCTGTAAATAGTCTGCTAGAATACAGCTCAGAGAAGCACCAAAAACATCCACACTGTGAGATGAAGCAGGGGAGCCTCCTCCTTTTTCCTCCTCCACACTTCTGCTCTTCTCTCTGGGAGTGTTTCTTTCGCAGCTCTGGGCTCCCCATTCTTCTGCCCTTGTCCAGGTGGTCTGGGTTAGGACAAGCACTACTTTGCCCCCCTGCCTTTGAAGTCGGTCCAGTCGCGAGTGGAGCCACGGCACAGGGCCTAGCATGCCCAGCTCTGCCTGGCTCCACAGATCCAGGGACACAGTGAAGCCCAGGGCCTGGAGAGATGAGCCCAGGTGACACAGCAGCCCTGGCAGACCCTGGTCATCATCATCAGATGGGTACAACAGCACCACATGACCACCACCCACAGCACCTGATATGGAAGGCAAAATATCAAATATGTGTTTTAATCAAATGACAGTGTGAATCAACCAAAGAAAAATGACAATGGAACAATGAAAGTTGAACTTTCTAAGTTCTATAATGTCTCCTCAGCTTTAAAAAGTACCAAATTCAGCATACCAGAGGTTTATCTAAAGAAGTGGCCCTTACAGTATGTAAAAAAAATTGTGTTTCTGTTGCCAGAAAATGGCATGAAAAAATATCTACAAGTTTGTGACCTATTATATGAAATAATACATTAATTAAATATTTCTAAAAACCTCTTAATATCACGCAAATTTAGTTTCAAATAAAGATTAATCTCTCCTCTAATTCAATGTCGGCATGTCTTTGTTTCTAGTTTTTCCTCGCTTGTATCCTTATTTTCTACCAGGCAGATATTAGGTTGATAAAGATGCAGTGTTAAAGTTTCAGCCCAAATATTTTGCAGTTTTACTAAGCAATGGAAACTTATTCTTGGCAAGTATGAAATAAGTGTCAGTTTCCCATACCTTTAACATCATCTTCTTTCAGCCATCTCCAAACATAGCCTGTGTGGGAAACATAATTCATATTTAGATGTTTTCCTAAAGTGCCAGTAAAAGTTTAATTCCTCAAACAGGAATGCTGACCTTTAAGAACACCTTGAACAAAATAGAATGCAAGTGCGACCAAACAGATCAGCAGCAATCCGAGGAGAAGCAGCAGGATCCATCTAACTCGAGATGCTGGAAAAATGATGAAACCATCAGAAAGCATGTCATAGATTTCAAATATAGTAATATTATTAAAAATTTGCAAATATAAAGTGAAGAGCACCATGTTTATTTATTCATGTTAGCTAGTGTGACTTAAATATTACCCATTTAATGTGGATCTGTGTAATAATCAGTAGTCTTACTTGTAAATGGACACTGGGGCTCCAAGGAAACCTCAATCCCTTTTATCTTCATCTAAAAATAGTCACATATAGTTCATGTTGATGCAGTGTAGACTAAAGGAAGCACCTATTATTAGTATTATTATTATTAGTATTACTACTAGTAGTAGTAGTAGTAGTTTTTTTTATCATGAATACAAATGTTACCTGAACACAAATCAGAGGATGGCGTGACATATTGAACTCTCCTGTTTGCTGAAAAGTTGAAGAATTAATTATCAATACAATGAATAATCATCAGAAAAAGGAGCATAATTATTCATCATGTTTTATCTCACAGACTTAACTTAAAGCCAGACATATTACCTCAGCAGCAAATTAAATAGATTTAATTTTTACAGAAGTTGTTTCCTCTGCGGTTACACTGTATCATCAGTTGACTGATTCCAAACCTATTTATCCTTTCAATATATATATATTTTAATAAAAAATGTGCGAAAATACATCCTGGGTTAAAAAGTGACAAATTTGTTTTGACCCTCAGAGACCTACAGTAGCACTGTGTGTGGTTCTCCAGTGTTTTTACCCAGTGCCTGTTGTGTGTTGCAATCCAGCCAGCTTGTAGTTCCTGTCTGGAGCCCATGACTTCTTCACACTGGCTCCCTGCCACATTTTTCTTGCACAACATCACCTCTGCTTCCAGTCTACAAAGCGACGTGACATTCCATCTCAGCCCTGTACCGCCGTCTCTCATCTTTGTCTCCACCACAGTCACAGACATGTTGTGCCGCATTCTTTCAAGGGCATCTGTCAATAAAATCATTAACTAAAACTGATTTACTTCTCAGATTGGCCTTTTGAAGACTAATTTTACCTTGCTGGTGTGTAAAAGGACAGCTCTCTCCTCTCATGTCTTCCCCCTTCCACCATACCTGTGAAAAAAGTTTATTTTTATCGGACCATGATTGCATCTGTTTACTTCTTATCAGTTTGTATGATGTCCCCTACCTGGAAGCACAGGCACGGTGCAACAAAGTCTAGTGAAACAGCCATCTCACTCTTGCCTTTGGGCTGCACAGATGAGAGAAAGGTTACACAGGCTTGCTGATTTTGTGTTACAGATTGAATATTTTGAACAGCTTAGCACTGACTGACCCATGTAAGAACCTCCCCAGTTATGTCATTCCAAACCATCTGCAAAAAAAGGTCTTTTTGTTTGGAGTAAGCATTTTCCAGTTGCAGCCGGATCACATTTCTCTCGTATTCAGTCACTGCTTGGAGTCTGGGAACTGAGACAGGCACGTGTCAGACATCATGTAGAATAACCACATATCATTCATTCTTAATTATGCCGAGCAGCTTTAGCAGGTGCACAAAACATAACAGAAAACATATGTTATTACAAATGTTAATGATTTGTAGGTTAGTGGCCCCCGAGGACCAGAGTTTAAGATTCCTGCCTAAAATGTTATTTAAATCTCTTACCAGCACATTCTGTTACATTATTCCTTAGTTTTGAGGCGCAAACTGAAATAAATAGAGGGGGAAGGGAGGAACACTCAGTTACACTATTGTTATTTTCATGTTTTGCAACATGTGACGACAGTACTGTACATACTCACCTTCTTCTAGATCAGGAATTGTGATATTTTGCACACTGTGTGTTTCCTTTGAATCTACAACAACCACAACAATACTGCCAAAGTCCACTTGCTCTGTCAACAGCAGCTGTATTAGTAAGAAAAATGTAAATTAATCTTTAAATGACTGAATGGAAACAAATCATACTGATAATCATGTATATATCACTTTCTCCTAAGTTACTTGACTCTTAATAATTTCCAAAGCTCTTTTCTACTTTTTTGTTTGTCGGAATGTTTTAAGTGGCTAAATTTGTTTTAAAAATTTAAAGAATGCATTTAGATAATCTGCAACCAGACAAATTAATTCTTGATAATGTTAAATATTCAAATTTATTTTCTTTTTAGTTTCACAAAAAAGTTTTCAGCTTTAAAACTATATGTATTACTGTTTAAGTGTTTTAGGCAAAGAATGAAATATGCTAGTTGTTACATAATTTTCCTACACATACTATGAAATGCCATGGCATTATAAAGAATGACAAATATGATTTAGGCTAAGTGTAAATGTGCACATTGGACAGGTCTAGAGCAGCTAATTTTGACTGCACAGGATTTTGCACGTTCTATTTTTAGTTTGGATGCGCTGAATCAGATGGCAAGGAAGTATTCTCTAAGGGGTGGTGCACGGAGATGACTCGTTGCTGTATTTTACAACATGCTAGATTTTGTAGGAATAAATGCCAACATCATCTTCATACTGTGAGTGCACTGGCACCCAAATAGTTCAAAGGAAGTTTCTGCAGGAGCTGCCAAGAGGAACTTAGAGCAAGTTTATGGAAGAGAAACAACCAACAAGTCAGATGGAACAAGGTGGATCTCAACAGTTGGAGCATAATTCAAAAGTAAAACAGACTCCAAAAAGGAAGCAGTGCCAGGTACGAAGAAGCTGCAATACAAAATAAAACCCCTGACATACTGTATGCAGCAGATGTGAGTTGTTACGTGATCCATGCTGACTGCAACTTGTAAATAGTTGTAAAAGACTCATTGTAAATAAGTAAATAATACATATGGCAGGGTTTATCTTCCATAGAGATCTCAGTGGTGGCCGCCACCGTGTTATTTTCTTGCCGCACGAAATAAATAAATACTTCAAGCTGGTCTGGTTGCACTCTGTTTTGTTATTCTGCTTTTTCTGGAGCTTACGGTTACGCCCCGTTGGAGCTAGTTACGCTTACGTTTTATTCCATCCCTGTTGATTGATGTTTTTCATCAATATAAAGGTTACACAAACTAGTGATTATATTCACACGTTTCTGAGATATATTAAGTTCCACTAGTTTAATAGTATTTTATTCTTTGTAGGATCTCTAAGATGACTCTGTAATTATGGTGTAAGTTGGTTTTTAAGATGTTGAAATACAAAGCCTAATCCATGAGTAAACGTGATAAATGGCCTATTTTGGTGTCTTTTTGTTTTTTGTAAATCATTGTTTAGCGAATTGAATGTAGTATTACCTTAAATCTATACTTAGGAAAGATTTTGATTGAGGTTTAAGTGTAGCAAAAAAAGTCCAATTTTTGTTTGGACAGTATACTCTTCAGCCATCTTTACTGGAACAATATGGGACAGCAGACCCTGGCATCACTGATAGAAATATTCTAGAAAACATCTTTTGTCAATAGAATGACTCAAAAATGTATGAAATGGAAAAGTATTTCAAACACTGACGGCTCATTTTGATGGCAGATGCGTTGGCAGATTTCATACTTGGACGGTAACATGTATGAGAGTGAGGGGGAAAAAGTAACAATCTATAATGATGATAGATCACATAAAGTGTGATTTATAGAAGTTCTGTTTCTGTTTTGAAGCTCGGCTTTCTTTGATGTTATAACTTTTTTTCTTTCAGCTCTAATGATGATCTCAGTTGACATGAATGTTTAAACTACAAATCGTTTCTATGTGATTTAATCAGTTATTCATTTATCTTTTTTCCCAAGCTAATGCATGACAACAACTGGAAAGTTAAAACCTGTAGGGGTTGGCAAAATGAGGCACGAGGAAAGTCAATGAACAACTCGATAGATAGGACTGCAGCTCAACTGTTTGAGGCCACAAAACAATCTTTTACTACCAGCGGTAAAATGCTTCATCTCAAGTGTGATGATGATAGAAGAAAAAAAAGTAGAGAAACTAATTTCACCTGGAAGTCTGGATTATTATAATTCTATTCCCAATTATTTTACTTACCTCATAATATGTGTAATTCACAACTAAAAAAATATGCACTTAATGTAGTGAAGGACTATTTCCCTTCATTACAGTGCAGTGGAGTCAAAGCTTTAATAAATGTAATTAAGTAAAGTGCAAATACCAACAGTAAGAGACTTCATCAATTCATCAAAAACTATCCAAATTAGATAGTTCTTTTATATTTGCCCACCTTATGTGAGGACTGCCTGGATGGCTGGCTTAAATTAGGGTTTCCTAGTTTAAACTGGACTGCCCTGCATACACCTACGATACCCGGAGAAGAGAGGCACACTTTCACGAGAACTGTAACATAGAGAGAAAAGAAAAAGTGAGCTAAACAATCAGAATGAGAAAAGTAAAGAGATAATATTTTTGTAAACAAGGCTAACATTATAGTTCTATTACTCAGAAGGCAGTAAAGACCACTGTCTTTTGCTTATTGATTTTATACCCTCTTCATCGCTGTCGTCACCCGACTCCTCAGAACCGATTTTAATAAGATCCATGTCTGCAACAAACACAAAAAGTGTTTAAAAGAGCAATCTGATGAGGCAGACCTAACAACCTCAAAGATAAGACATAAGACTACCGTTGAGAGTGATGTTGATTTGAAGACATGGTTTATAATTGTGTGTGGCTGAGCCGCAGAGAACGACTTTGAGCTGCAAGTGAGTAATATCCACAGAGCCATAATCAGACGGAGCAGCTGTGAAAACAAAGGATTTCTGCTTAACTTCTTACGATAGCATGAGATGCATTGATACAGCATTGATCAGGTCTCTACCTGGGCTCACATGGCAGTCACTTAAACCCTGCAGAGAAAAACAAAAAATAAAATGATGTGCATTAGAAGTTGCTTAAGCACACCTCAAAATACCCCAAATGGTGACAGTTGTAAACAGGTATTCAAACATTTCATAGTGGGAAAATTGCTATGATGATATTTTCAGTCACATGATATTTTCAGTTTGAGTAAAACACCTCTGCTGTAACGATTGAGTAACCGATTGTCCTTGTAATACTACTGGGGGTCTCTGCGTGGGTTCTCTCTGGCCACGCCAGCTTTTTTCCCACTGGCTAAAAACATGCATGTCAGTTTAACTGGTTAACAGTTTCTAAATCCTGCTTAGAAGAGAGTGTGAGTGGTTGTTTGGGTCTTTATGTTGATTCTGTGATATCATGAATAGCACATCAAGTTTTACACAGCGGACAGTTTTTCGCGTCAGAGCCCAAAAAACAGGTTTCCTTGTTGTTAACAATGGCTGTTTATTATGAGTTTCTGCTTTTTCTTTTTCTATGATGATGGATTCTGCTCCGCCTACGAAGCAGTAAACTGAACAGCAAATACATTACTCACAAAAAGTTAGGGATATTCAGCTTTTTGTATGATGCCAGAATGTTCCTATAATGCTCTATAACCTTCACAGAGAAACTTATTTTGACTTTCTTTAAACTTTTGAATGCACATAAACAACTGTTCAATGTTTGAGTACTTATAGCACAGCATGTTGGTATCTAACAAGATGGTCCACCACAAAAAATGGAAAAGAAGTGTCTGAACCCGGAATCGAGCACTTAATGTCCTGGTTTGACAGTTTGGATTAAAACGGTCCATCAAGGGACCAAGACAACAGCTAACGCATGACAAGTTATTGACACATTTACATTTTTATGTTGTGGTATACCCACCACTACCCACTGTGGTCAGCTTTTGTTTCAGTAAATTGTTTGAGATAAAGGAATTACAACGGCATGATTTTACTTAAAGGTGCCATATGTAAGAATTATGTCTCATCTTTATTTTAAG
>JAPMNP010717431.1:0-13271 GCA_029874935.1 Atherina boyeri | reverse complement strand
ATATATATATATATATATATATATATATATATATATATATATATATATATATATATATATATATATGTATATGTATGTATGTATGTATGTATGTATGTGTGTGTATATGTATATATATATATATATATATATATATATATGTATATATATATGTATATAATGTATGTATATGTCTTTATTTATATGTATGTGTCCTCCTGTGTTTCTGTATTTTCTTTCTCCCTGGGCCTCTTGGCCAGGCGTTTGCGAAGGAGAGTTGTTTTTCAAACATTTTCTTGGTGAAATAAGAGAAAATGCAGCGAGTGATAAAAATACTCACCTCTGGCAGCTGGAGTTTCCTCTCGGATGTTTCTGGGCCACAGCTGAAGTCTGGTAGAGAAACGGGTCACATCAGATCTGTTTCCAGTCTGACTTCTGGTAAAGTCTATGTCTAGTGGCTGTAATTCAGAAAAGAAGAAGCTTTCTTACAGGAAACAACAGGGAAATGTTCCTCTCAACTCTGGGAATCCATCCATCAATTTTCTGCCGCTTATCCGAGGTCGGGTCGCGGGGGCAGCAGCCTAAGGAGGTAAACCCAGTGGGATTGCTATCTGGGATGTTAAATCATACCTGGGGAATTTATTGTTTGTTAAATCAGACAAGAAACAGCTGGCGAGCAACTTTAATCAGGAAATGCTTCGGTTCCCCCAATTAGCATCAAGTCTTCTTTCAAACTCACAAAAACACCTGAAGAGAAGACATTTTTTATCCAATAATACATTTTTCAATGCTTTTCGCCGTCAATCAGTTACAGGAAATACAGGAAAGAAATAACTTTTATTTATTTGAGATGTTTAAACATTTTCTTTTCGTTCCAAACGGGTCCTAAAAACACCTCTTTTGTATTTTTGCTTTTGAGAGTAAAGTGAAAGTGAAGCAGATTGGGTTTTTGAAAAACGTTTTTCTAATTTTGTTTCCTGTTGAAATTTCAGGCCACACCCTTCCGAGGGAGGCGGGGCTTCTGTTGGGTGATGGTCTGTCCCGGTCTGTGGGACATCGTGGATCCATGGACGAAGTCATCATTTCAACCAAAGCAGAGCAGACTGACGGATGTTCATCGCCTCAGTGAGGAACAGGAAGTGGATGCTAACAGGAGGTGGATGCTAACAGGAAGTGGATGCTAACAGGAGGTGGATGCTAACAGGAAGTGGATGCTAACAGGAGGTGGATGTTAACAGGAAGTGGATGCTAACAGGAAGTGGATGCTAACAGGAAGTGGACATTAACAGGAAGTGGATGCTAACAGGAGGTGGATGCTAACAGGAAGTGGACATTAACAGGAAGTGGACGTCTACATGGACACGGTGGAAGTGAGTGTGAGCTTTCAATCTCATCAGAAAGAAAACTAAAACTTAAATTTATTTCACAAAAAGTCCAACGTTCAGTAAAATGAATTAAAGTTTTAAACCATTAACCCCTTAACGCCTGAATTTAATTACTATTAATAAAACAATAAATACAGGACAAAAATAGTTTGAAAAAAGAGGCTGGAATTAAATAAATTACAGCTAAATGATAACAGATAAATTAACAATATTCAATGAATAAAAAACATAAATATGATTGAACAAAAGGAAAAATGAATAATAGAAATGAATTTAATAAAAAAAAAACAGATGGTATGTCTTAGATTTACGACAGCAGGGATCAAGAGGATTGATAGAAAAAAATAAAATAAAAAAGCATGAAAATGCTGTAAAATCCAGATATTGAAGTCGGTTTGACTGCAGCAGTTTTTGTCGCAGCAGGAGTTACTGTGTGAGGAATCAGGGATCAGAAAAACTTTATTTTGGAACAGGAACCAAACTATACGTCCAAACTGGTAAGAAGAAGATTTTTCTACTTCTCACTTTGTTCTAAAACTATTTCTTTTTATTCTTGTGAGTTTTTCACAGTTTTCTAAATTTTTAGATGAATTATCTGCAGACTGCAGAGAATAATCACACCGTACATCAATCTTTATGTTAAATCACTAAAAGTTAGAGAAGAGAAAGAGGAGACAAACAAATAAACATCCACTGGAAAAAGAAACCCTGGAGGGAAACAAGTCAGAGAAGTTGGGAAAATGAGTGACGAGACTTCAGAAATTTGACTTTTTTTTTCCTTTTTTTAAAAATGTATTTAACTTTGTTTCTTCATTGTTTGATTAATTCAAAATGACCACAGAAAAATAAGAGAAGTTATTTTTTCTGTTAATCAAAGAGCATTAAATAATAAAAAGCTGCAGCGGCAGAAATGTTGTTTACAGACATGAAAATGTTTAAACTAAAACGTCTGAGACAGCAAACCCAGAATCATGTTTAATCCGACAGACGGAGGATGAATTAAAGTTGAGAAAAACATGGAAAAATAAAAAACTGTGACGAGACGTAAAAGCGAGTTTTTGTAGCAGAGTGAGTCTCGGTGTGAATCAGGGAGGAAACTACAGACTTTTATTTGGAAAAGGAACCAAACTGAAAGTTGAAGCAGGTGAGTTTTTTTTCATTATTAAATTGATTTAATTTGTTTGTTTTTTCTGATTCATGCAAACTGAGCAGTTCAGACAGACGACAGAGCTTTCAGGGACAAATGATAAAAATACTGACCAAGGAACCAAGTTTACTGTTTAAAACAGAAAAAGAAAGGAAAATATGTTTAAACTGAGAAACAATAAATAAACTATAAAATAGTGAAAATAAATAATCTATAAAATGAGCTGAGATCAACATTTACAGAGTTTTTCATGCTGCAGGTTTCATTTATTTCTTTAGAGTTTCAAGCTGAGTGAAAATGAAGAAAGTTTGTTTTTTATCATGAGGATGAAGATCAACGTCGAATTAAAGAATCAGACGATAAATAATGTGAAAAAGAAGGAATAGACCAACATCATGTGTAATCAGACAGACGGAGGGTTAATTTAATATAAAATAAAGTTGAAACATTAAAAGCCAGGAGGTTTTTGTAGCAGACTGAGTCTCGGTGTGAATCAGGGAGGAAACAAAATGTATTTTGGAAAAGGAACCAAACTGAAAGTTGAAGCAGGTGAGTTTTTTTTTTCCATTATTTTATTTATTTATTTATTTTAAAATTCTGTTTATTTACTTCCATCCTAATTTATGCAAACTGATCAGCTCAGACCTTCCGGGGACAAATTATAAAAATACTAAAAAATAAACAAATAAATAAAAAAAACAACTAAAAAAAACATTGACCAGGAACCAAGAATTTTGCTTTTAAAGTAAAGAAAAATATGAAAATATGTTTAAACTGAGAAACAACAAAAGGTTCTGTAAAATAGTGAAATAAAAAGCTGTAAAATGAGCTGAGATCAACATTTTACAGTTTTTCATGCTGCAAGTTTAATTCATTTCTTTAGAGTTTCAAGCTGAGCGAAAAATAATAAAGTTTGTTTTCTATTATAAGGATGAACATCACCATTAAACTAAATGAAAGAAATAGAAGATAAATAATGTGTAAAAAGTAAAAGTAGACCAAGTGGAAATGCAGAATCCTGAATTAGATGTGAAGGAGAGTTTTTGACCCGGACTGAGTCTCGGTGTGAATCAGGGAGGAAACGACAGACTTTTATTTGGAAAAGGAACCAAACTGAAAGTTGAAGCAGGTGAGATTTTTCAGAAATATATTTTTATTTCTTCTTTTATTTGATATTTTTGTGTTTTTGTACATGTTTAGCGATGAAAGCTGAGCTGGACACGAATATACGGAGATGTTAATGTTAGAAAAGTTCACTTCAGGGTTTAAAATCAGCAGAAAATCTCTAAAATAAAACAGTTTAACGTTGGCCGAGATGTCAGAGTTAAATGAAACATCAGCTATGAAATAAACGAGCGAGTCGTTTTTGTCCCAGACGGAATCAGAGTGTGAAGAATCAGGGACAGAAAATGTTCTTCAGCGGAGGAACCAAACCCATCGTTGAAACTGGTGAGATTTTATTTCCGACTTTTGGACATTTTATGAAAAATCTCTTTGATTTATCCATTTTATTTTTATTTTCTCAAACAGAAACAAGTCTGCTGTTTCTATTAATCATGAATAAACTCGACTCAAATTCAGCCCAAAGACATAAATAAAAAGATTAAAATGTTTAAATGAAATGGCTGCAGAAAACAACTTTACAAGCAGAAGCAAATAAATGAAATAGTTGAAAACATGATGTGAGGAATCAGGAATAAACAGATCAGTTTTCGTTTGAATCGCTTTGCTTTTACATATTTTTGTTGAAAAGCTGCTGTTTTAAATCCGGTATGAAAGTTTTCTGGCCGACGCAAGCTTAAAAATCTAACATGAAATAAAATCACATCAGAAAGTTTGAAATAGAAATAGTCATCATCAGCAGAGAAGATGTGAAATATTCCTCGTCATAAACAAACATGAACATGCTTTTACAAGTTAAACAACCAAATATCCTGTAAATGAAATAAAAGTGTAGAACTATCAGAAAATGTGAGAAACAGTTTATAAAAATGCATGAAATGTTTGGGATTAAATACAAAAAGCTCCAGATAAATGAAAATATATTTAAAGTTTTAACTTCTGACGAAAAATTCCAGCAGAATTTGCAGGTTTGTTTATAAAATCTGAATATTTTTTTCGTATTTAAATGAGATTTTGACTTTGCTGAATCAGAGTGTGAGGTTTGTGTGTGAGTGTGTGTTGCTGTGTGAATGGAGCCGGAGGGAAACTGATTTTCGGAGATGGCACGAAGCTCTCCGTGTCTGCAGGTCAGTAAATCCATAAAGTTTAAACATTTTAGATGTAAATTTCATCAAAGTTAAATCAGACGTGAAAGGGATTCTGGCCGACTGGTTTTTGTCGAGCTTTGCGTCTCGGTGTGACGGCTCAGGGAGGGTACAACATCAAGTTCGGAACAGGAACAAAACTTTTTGTTCACAGACGTGAGTACGTTAAAAAACTTCAGATGTGGGTTTACATCTTTATACCTGCAGATTATTTAACTTAACTTTTTAAACTGTGATTTTATTTAAACTAATCATAAACATAAAGTGATCTGAAATAACCAAACGTCTCTGAGAGGAAAATTATTATTTAGTATATTTTTCTGATGTTTGAGAAGTTTATTTTAAATAAAATAAATAACTTTTAGAATCATTTTAAACCTTGACGTGTTTAAACTGATCTCAGACCTGCTGAATATTTGAAATGATTCCTCACACGAACAGACGCGCATCGTCTGCGAAACAGTTTCCACACATTTATTCCCAGCAGGTTAAACAGTCGTAGTTTTTGTTCAGCTGTCAGTCACAGTGTGAGAGGAAACGCAGAAAAAATAGTTTTTGGTCGCGGAACTCGACTGATTATCAACTCAGGTGAGAAAGAAACTTTAACATCTTATTTTAGAGAGAAAATGGCCTTTAAAACTAAATAAATCTGCTTTTTATTGACAAATATTCAAATATTCCAAAAAGTACTTTAAATTTTTTGAGGGCAAGCAAATCTTATAACGTTATGGAATTCTTTGGGAATATTTTGTAAAAAACCTAAAAATGAAAGAAAATATATTTGTTTGCAGCTGAACGACTGAATTCTTAAATTTCCTCCAGAGACACCAAACATAAAAAATGTAAAAATTGTTTGAAACATTCGCCGCGTGTTTAAAGCCTGAAGGTTAAAAAGTCGCAGTTTTTGTTGAGCTGTCGGTCACAGTGTGAGAGGAAACGCAGAAAAACTGGTTTATGGTCGCGGAACTCGACTGATTGTTGACTCAGGTGAGAATAAACTTTAAGATATTTTATATGTGAAGAGAAAATGGAAACAACTTCCACGATGAAATAAACCGCCTTTTATCCATTAAGATTAGCCTCCAGATGTTCCAGAAGTCTGTTTTCTAAAGTTGTAAAAGTTGTTGAGTTCTCTGGGGAAATTTCACAGAAACTTAGAATGAGAGTAAATAAAATTTTATTCCGGTAAAATGATTAAGTCTTCAGAAAAAGTGAAAAATCAGAATCAAAAACAGCTTTGTTCGCCATATATGTGCAAACATTCAAGGAATTTTATTCTGAATCGCTGGACGTCTTTAGTTGAAGGCTTAAAAAACTAGATTTAATGTTTAATTTTCCCAAAATTATGAATCCTAAATCTTCTTCTACAAACTTTTTCTGCTTCTCTTTTAAAAGATAAAAATCCAGGAATAAAAGTAAAATTTGATCCGTACAGATTTCTAGGATGTTGATCAGCAGCAGAAACATTTTAATAACAGAAATAACCGGAGCGTTCAGGGACAAACGTTTTTCCGTCAATCTGAGGAGTTTTTGTGCAGCAGTCGCTCACAGTGTGAGAGGAACGGCTGATAAACTGATCTTCGGTCGTGGAACTCGTCTGATTGTCCACTCAGGTGAGATAAACGTTAAATCTTCAGCAGTTTCCCGGCTGTCTGAACCATTACGGGGAGTTTTTGCTAACATGTGGAAGCAAACAAGAAAAACGATTTTCGGCTGTGGAACTAAACTCAACGTGGACTCGGGTTAGTTTGGAGTTAAAGTGGATTTTCCTGACAGAAACTGAAACTTTCAGCCATCAAACTTTTATGATTCTAATTTTAATAATTAATAACATTTTACAGTTTTAAATGAAATCACTGATACTTTAAAACTCCATCAATAATAATAAATACAGTCATTTAAATTAGAACAGGAATGTCTTTCCTGAGTTAAAAGTGATTGAAAAAAAAGATTATACTTCAATTCTTCTTCAAAAAAAAATGCATGAAGTCTTTTTAAAAAAAGAAGAAAAAACAATGTTACGATTTAAACTATGTTCTAATAATGATGGAATAGAAAGTTTTTTTTGCAGATAAATGATAGATTATGAAAGTTATTGATCAGCAGTAACAGTTTGATGAAAATATTAATGATGATTTTTTTCTGACATGTTGACGTAAATCTGTTGGCCATGAACGGCTGCGTTTTGGTAAACTGGTGTTAAAGTTGGACGCAGCGTTGACGTGAAGAGCAGCGTCAGAGCGGCTGCAGGGCAGAGAGAAGAGGTGTTTGCAGGTTTTTGTCCTGGGGTGCGCTGCGGTGTGAACTCAGGGGGGGCGTACGGTAAACTGGAGTTTGGAGCCGGCAGCAGGCTGACGGTGGAGAGAAGTAAGTTCAGCTTCTCATATCTGACTTCAGCAGCTTTTTACGTCACACCAGGAATTTGTGTTTATTACAGAAGTTAAACTCAAAATATTTTTCTTTATTTAGAAGCGAAAAAAAAAAATCCAAGTTAAAATGTTTACGCTGTGAATTTTCATTGGACGGTTTTAAGCGGTTGCAGCAGTTTTGACTTATTTTAGTTTTTATTTAAAATGTCTGAATCATAAAACACAAAGAGAAGATGATGCGCTTCAGACAGAAGTTTGTGGATATTTTCCGTCAGCTCTCCGTCACGGTGTGACGAGAGGAAACGATAAAATCATCTTCGCTCGTGGAGTTCAGCTGACGGTGGAATCAGGTGAGAAGAAGTTCAGCTTTTAGTTTTAAAGTCAGGAAAGATCCGCTGCTGGTTGGACGACAATCTGATGTTTAACGATTTAAAGGTTCATTTTTCTGATTTGAACCATTAATGATTAAATTAGCGACATGTTAAAACAAGAGGCTGCACTGTAAAAAAACAAGTTAAACAACTTAATAAAAAACATTTTTAGCTCGTAGTAAGTAAAACAAAATCTGCTGAAGGAACGAGTGAAATTTTTCTTGATAAGAATTCTTAAAATAAGACAATATATCTGAGCCTTCCACAATCTCAAAAACAGCCTGAAAAACTCATTGTTAGCTCTGTTTTACTGGCGTTGCAAAATTTTGTGTCTCATAAGTTTGTGGTGCTCAAAAGTATCATTTAAAAACAGATTTTATATAACTCACATAAATTTGACCCTTCAGGGGATTGTGTCTGATATTTAGCGTGATGAGATATTCTGACTTGAAAACATACGTAGTTTCTGCAGTGTGATGCTTCATGATCTCCTCATCAGGAAATAAAAATAAATCCCTGCAGGAATGTCCGCTCTCAGCTTCCGTACTTTTGTTTACAGACTTTCAGTCAGTTAGAGTTAGTCAATTTGTTGTTGTTTGTTGTTGTTTGTTGGTTTTTGTTGCGGCGTTTCCTGCTGTGTGAACACCGGACAGAAGACGATGTTCGGGCGAGGAACTCGGCTCGCGGTTGAATCAAGTAAGGAAAGAGTTTAGAAAGTAGAAAAGGAGAAATCTGGTTGTTTTTCTCAGAAACTTTACTCAGCCTGAATGATGAAGATGATGATGAAGAGCAGTTTTCAGGGTGAGTTAAATGTAGAGTTTAAAAGTGCGTTGACTCTTCAGAGTTAATTTAAAGCAGAAGGTAAAATGCTGATCAGAGTAACAACATGGTGTAAAAAACCTCCTTTTCAAACTCCAGCGCCATTTTTCTCATCAACGTTCCAAAGTAAGTCTGTCCTGAAATCGCTCTTTTAAACAGTAGAAAGTGAATTTCAACAGAATTAAGCGTTGCTTTCATTCCTGAACACTTGTTAGTCAGATTTACTCTTCAGCCTGACAAACACACTCACATGAGATTCCTCTCGTTAAGAGTTCATTTGGCTCCGGGACGTTTACTCTGCCGTTAAAGGCGATCGGGTGAAAATGTTTGGTGCATGTTTTTCTGATTCTCGTCGAGTCTCAGACTGAAACTGTGAGGAAGTTCGAGCTGATCCGATGTGTCGGAGTTTTCGTGCTGACACTCGATGCTGTGTGAAAACTGGAAGCTACGAAAAACTTCTGTTCGGCTCCGGAACCACGCTGACCGTCGAGTCCAGTAAGTTCTGGAAGTCTTTGTTCATTTAAAGGGGAAAAAGTTTTTTTTTATGGCAGCTGATGATTAAATATCATTAAGTTAATAAAGTTGTGAAAAACCAAACATAGAGATTAGATTAAGTTATCTCCGGTTTTAAATGTTAGTTTGAGCTGATCTGAGGTCAGATTCAGTGTCAGACAGAAACTCTGACTTCTTCTTCATCAGGACGGAGGATTTTATTTGGAGAAGGAACCAAACTGACTGTTAACAGCAGCGAGTAACTAATTACTTTAAATCATAAAACGTGATGTGAAGAAAAGTGCAGCTTCTTAAAATGAAACAAAATGAAATCATGATATATCTGAAAAATAATAGAAATAATTCAATTCAACAAGAGCTGAAATAATAAAACCTGAAACACGAGAGACAATGAAGCTGTGAAAATGTTTATTTTGCGTTAAAGTACTTTCAGATTTCCATCAGAAACTCCTCAGAGTGAAAACCCCCCCGCGTTTTTACAACAAACGTCCGTTTTCTGCAGAGTTGATAGAAAATGTTTTTCTAAAAGGACTCAGTGGTTTATGTTGAGGAGTTTATCGCTGTGTGGAAGCTGGATTTAAGATGATATTTGGAGACGGAACCAGTTTGACCATTGAAGCCAGTAAGTGCAGATATTGATCATTTAGAAATGAAAAATAATCTCCATTTCCATGTTTAAAGTTTTCTAAATGAAGTTGGGTTCGAAGCCGTTTGGACACAACGTTAGAAAAAAATATAAAAGACAAAATTTTGATCAAATCTTTTGAAAGCAAAGTTTCAGAATGGAATTTGAATTAACGAGACGTTTCTAGTGGAACGTTGAAATGAAAAGTTAGTTTTTCTGCTGGGTTTGTGTCATGGAGCTTCGTGTTGTGTGAATGTTGGACAGAAGATTGTGTTCGGAGGAGGAACCAGACTGACGCTCCAAACCAGTAAGTGTTGATCAGAAATATAAAGCAATGAGCAGAAAGTAAAACGGGAGAAAAGTCTGATCATTTCACATTTTTGCCGGTGGAAACACAAACTGTGGATGATTCATGAAGCTGCAGCTTGAACAGAAGCCATGAAAAGTTAAAATATTACGAGTTTACGTGAAGTTTTCCAGTTGAAACTTTCTCTAAGTTGAGTTTGGGGGATTTCAGGAAGATCCTTTTTGGAAAGAGGAGCCAGATGAACTGTTGTCAGTGAAATTAAAACAGAACAGAAACATTTTAAAGATGACAGCGAATCAGAGCTGATGTTTCATACGTGGTCACGGCCTGAAAGAGAATATTGATCATATTTGGAACAATCATTAAACCCAGAAAGTTTTTTATATTAATCAGAAATGTTTTCAAGAGAGTCATAACAAAATAAAACAAGGTTATCATTTTAACAAAATAATTTTAAAGGACATTTTTAAATATTTGGGAAAATATCTTCAAAATCAAATCATAGGAATTAGATACATAAAGTGATCAATTTAAAAACATTTTGTTTAACTGCTTCTAAAAATAAAATAAAATCGGAACACCTCCCTGAAAAAGGAATCCTGTTTTTAGTTAAAATGTTAAATACATAATGATTTAAAAGCTTTGGTTCAGTTTGTGTCCTGAAGCTTCCTGATGTGTGAACACCAACCAGAGGAAGATCACATTTGGACATGGAACCAGATTAATTATCAAAAGCAGTGAGTAAAGAGATTTTATGATGCATTTTTCACCTTTTTTTCTCTGTCAAACATGTTAAAGTTTAAGATTTGGACACTAGAGGATGGAAAAACAAAACAAAACAAAACAAACAAACATCAGAATAAAACAGAATGAAAACATGGAAATACAGTCATGATAATAATGACTTGTGAAAAACATCAGTATTAATATTCTAAAATGATCTCTAACATTTTTCTGGCAGGCAGATCAGTCATGGTTTATATGTAAAAATGCTTGTATGTTCATGTTTTTGAAAATATTTATAGAATTGATGAGTAAGGTGTAGATATCTATGAAAATAAATGAGAAACATTTGTTGCAGCATGTTAAAACTAAATATTCTCCTTGTCAAAAAAAATCCAAAAGAAGATTTAAAAAGATAATCTTGATTTTTTTTAGATTTTTTTGACAAGAATTTAAACTTTTATAATTTTTCCAAATGGAATATAGTTCAGAGTTTTTGTCAGTAAACGTCCTGATGTGTGAATACTGGAGGTTTCAACAAGCTCATCTTTGGACCAGGAACCAGATTAACTGTTGAAGCCAGTAAGTCATTTTCTAAATCGTTTGATTTGATTTTCATAAAGCATTTAAAAAAAATAAAAAAAAAGGAAATGCTGAATATTTCATATGAAGACTAATATGTTTAGTTTTGATAACTAGAATAATCATAACAGAAGAGGACTAAATGAGTGAAATTTAAATGGTAAAATCTTTCTAAAGATCTGACAGGAGTCAAATGTATTCGATATTTTCCAAAATTAAAAAATGTTTTTCTTTTTATTTCACGTAAATTTTGATAAGGTGAGATGACACAAATTGAAAATACAAGAAAAAAGCAAAAGAAAAAAACATGAAAGTTATTTTGACATAAAGGAGAATGTTTCCATTGTTGGGATAAATCTAAATGAGCTGTGGTTCAGTAGAAGCCGTTTATGGGATGGAGCGTCATGTTGTGTGAATGCCGGAGCTGTGAATAAAATCATCTTTGGACCAGGAACCAGATTAACTGTTGAAGCCAGTAAGTCATTTTCTAAATCGTTTGATTTTAGTTTCATAAAGCAGTCTTTTAAAATAAAATGCTGAATATTTCATAAGAAGAGCAACATTCTGGGTTTTTCCACAGATCAATCAATAACAATCAGAATGATCAATAAAAAAGATTCAATTCAAATTGAAATGCTAGAATCTTTTTAAAGATCGGCGCAATTTTCTCAGAAATTTCCCCAAATTCCAGTGATTTTTCTTTTTAATTTAATGTAAAGTGTTTTGTACATTCAGGTTTTTAATTTTCCAACTTTTCGGTTGTTAAATGAAGTTAATTTTTCTGAATGTCTGATTGAGTGGAGTGTTCAGTTTGTGTGATGGAGCCTGATGCTGTGTGAATGCTGGAGGTGGCCATAAGATCATCTTCGGACCAGGAACCAGATTAACGGTTGAACTCAGTAAGTAGATTATAAACATCTTATCAAGAAAAGTCTAAATAAAAGATAGAGTTTATAGAAAAGAACAGGTTGATGTTTCATGTTTGGTAAAAATAATAACATCTGATCACAAATCAACCTGAAGACTGAAGAGACTTCATCTGGAAATCTGACATTAAGCTTGATTTCTATTAAAGAAAACATTTCTGTGCATCCAGAACTTAAAATAATAATAAACATGAATGAATATAGTCAGAGTAGACGGAAGATTTTAAGACACTTTCTAACTTTTAACAGTAATAGAAAAAAAACTTGATCTGATATTCCTGAAATAAAAGCATTTTTTAACTGCAGAGGAACTCTTGGAGCGGATGAGCTGCAGAGTTTGTGTCATTAAACGTCCTGATGTGTGAATACTGGAGGTTACAGTAAGATGCTGTTTGGAAATGGAGTCACATTAAACATTGAAGCCAGTAAGTAAAAACAGAAATCATCCATTTTATATTCATACGTCTCAGCCACAGATTAACCAATAATAATAAACAGAATTATTAATAAGAATCTCTGATTTGAGCAGAAATTCCAGTGAAATTGTCACGTAAAATATTTGGTGCAAGCAGTTTTAACAAAAATTGAAAATACAAAAGGTGAGAAATAAAAAAACAAAAGAAATAGAAAAACTAAGATGCAAATATCAAATAAGATTTTCATGTAAAAGAGAAAGTTTAGTTGCTAAGATTTTTCTGTTCAGTCTCTATGTTGAGAAACCTCTGGAGTGAAAGTAAAATGGATCGTTGTTGTTGTTGATCAGCTCCGTGTTTGTGTTGTGTGACTGGAACAAACCAGTTTAAGATCATTTTTGGAAGATTAATGGTTGAAGCCGGTCCGTGCTACGGAAATGTGCGTGTTCTGATCAACCTGGCTGGAGTCTGTTTGGGTTCTGATCAGCAGGATTTGGATTTCAAGCCTTTAATCTCGGTTGAATCTGCGTGAAGCTGCTCTAATGTTGGCGGACAGAATAAAACGGTGTGTTCAGGTGAAAATGGATTCCCAGGTTTCGGGCCGGTTTTTGTGCCGAGCATGCAGACTGTGTGACGTACAGCTCTGCTGGGAATAAGATCATCTTTGGAAGCGGCACCAAGCTGATCGTTGATGACAGTAAGTCCATGAAATGCTCGATGGTGTAAAGACTTGATTGGTCAGTTTGATCGTAATGCTGTAAACTAGAACTTTCTGAGGCTTTTCTGAAGAAGTTCTCACAAACTGGACCCGACCATAACAGCTGGGCTGAATGAAACATGACCCG
>JAPMNP010717430.1:0-14412 GCA_029874935.1 Atherina boyeri | reverse complement strand
ACTAGACGCTTCAAATATAAGAACTGCATTAATTTACGAAAAAAATATCTCCAGACACCAACAACACTCTGGATAAGGTGGTGGTCACTACTGTACAAAATGACTGCAATACAAAGGCCAAAATCTGAAGAACCGAATCATCACAAATTAAGTTGTGTTGTCTATCATTTAAGCCTAACATTTGCCATGCAGGGGCAGACTTCAGATTATGTTTTAACAGAGTGAGGTATTTTACTAACTTTGCCATATCTATGTGCAGTCCAAGTATTCTCACCTATGGCCCTCTTCTCACTGAAAGTAACCTCTTCTGTATCATGTTTGTCCGGTTCAAATATAATCTGTTTTGGTGCTTTTTTTTTTATAGAACATAGGGCAGGGTATTTTATTTACTTTTACTGGATTTTCTGTTGAAGCATTTTGTGAGCTGCATATTGCCGAGCCAGATGGATTGCAGTAATGCGAGCCTCAATTCACCTCCCAGTGTTTTCAGAGGTTTCTCAAAGGCTGCAGCTCTTTAGTTTTCATGTAGCACCTTCATGGGAGGTGAAGTGTGCTTAAAGTCACTGAAAAATACAACTTCCGACAACTTGAGAGGTTTAACAATATCACCTGCAAAGGATACCTGCCACTTGAAGATCTGGTGGAAATAAAAAGAAAAGAAAATCTGGGGATGTTATTCCGGCCTGCAGAATTGTTCTGTTAAAAATATGTTTTCATTTCATGAAATCTTTGCAGACACAATAAGGCAGCTTCATTTCCTTATTCAAGATTGAATCAACTGACCGCGACAAAAAAGAAAAGTAGAAATCCTTTCTTTTTTATGTGTGTGTTGGTGAGTCTGTGTATGTGTGTGTGGTGAAGGGGGAAAAAGAGGTTATTGTTTATTGTAATGTACGCGGTTTAAGAGCTGTGATTGGGTATACAATTTAGAAAAATCATAAAATCCTTCCTAAATAGTGTCATCAGTGTAATTTCTGTGTAAAAAGCTGAATAAACATTAAGATCAGAGGCAAGTGCAATGGCTGTGATATGAAAGAAAATAAATTTTCAGCTGATGAGATGCAAAGAGGCTTGCTGAAGCTCCTGGTTAGCATGAAACAAGAAGTAGAATTCTTGTGTGAGGTTTATACCTTAACACATATTTTATGTCAGTGATAATATGCAAAATTAACACAATGTTTGCTGCACTGAACCTAATTATCATCAGATTGTAAGGCTTTATACAGTCTGAGTCGTCTCCCTCATTGACAAAGAATGACCCGAACATTCTCAGCGCTCATGCAGTAAAAAGAGAACATGGGGTGCTTATCCTCTACAAAGAGTGCAGACAGATGATGAGCAATGTTATTACATCTGCCAGGGCTGACACGCTCTGACAAGTGTGTCAACAGATAGGTGGTACCTGATTCTGAAGACGTACTTCGGTTGAATCATGCTCATTCAGGACTTACTGTGACCTGATGCAGCTGTGACAACGGACCCCACGGTGTATTTTAGCCCCCTGAAAGCGCATGCCACTCTGGGTTCTCTTGAGTGGACACTTTTGAGATAAAAATGTGTGTGATGTCGGTGGACCACTCAGAGTGTAGTCAAACTATCTGAAGCCAAAGTGCATGAAGACATGTTAAAAGTGACGAGTTGGACTGCTCTCTGCTCATTTTTTTCGACTTGCGTCAGCGCTGCTTGAGCAGTGAGAATCTGCACAGCGCTTAGTCATTGTGTTGCTCCTGAGACCTTTGAGACACAATCTTAACAGAAAATGACAAGAAAGATTGTGTCACCAAGATAATTGGAATCCAGAGGCAGCATGAGAAGCAACGTGGAGGTCCTTCCACTCTTCTGGGGTGATTAAATATATCAGAACTTGCTTAATCACCACCGAAACTGAGAAAAGAAAAAAAAAAAAAGGAGCACATCTGAGAAGTATTATTCACATCATCATGACATGATTATTTCACAGTATTTAAGAACATTGTTTATGGAATGAAATTAAACAAAATTCATGAAAAATAGAAAAAATAACTTTATTAATCCTACAGGGACATTAGGATTGTTTTATAATGATTGATTCTACTTTAACCAGCTATCTAAAGTATTATGATTTTGGATGTATTTAACCCAATACAACATATTTTTTCACTCATTTTACCATTTATCTTAAGTTTTTTTTTATTTGACAGGGATATGGCCTATAAAAACAAAGAAAAACTTCTAGATATGCCAGATTTAGCTGAAAGGCCATTTTCATCTGTTGTCCCAAGCCAGGTTTTAAAGGTTGTCGTCTCACATAACATGAAAGCAACATTTCTTGATTTTCTCTCACCAACCTTAGTTATTTTGTTTATTTTAAATGGTTGCTTTACACAAAGCAAAAATATAAAGACATTCTGAAAAAGGAATAATTCAATTCCAGAGGAATTATTTGCCTTTACATTATCCTGACTGAATGTCTATAAATAGAGCCAGCATCTTCTTCTTTATTTGCTCTAAAAGTGAATACAGGTAAGTAATTTCAAGTGACTATACAACATACAGAAAGCACACAAAGTCATATTATCTTGCTGTCAATACAGTCAGCTCTGCTGTAAGACTCTTTTTCTTTGAAATAGGAGCACCATGCAGGGCTTTATATCTGCTGTATGCAATAAATGTTGATCCTATCGCTGACAACAAACATTTCCCATCTTGGATTTCGGATATGAGTTCCCATGACACAACAAACATGCCCACAGCATCCGATGAAATGATAACAGGATGCTGGGAAATCTGTCTTGTGTTCTGAAGATGAGCAAAAAGTTCAATCTTCCTCTTTCTCAAACGGGCTGCAGAGCACACAGGTTTTGGGATCAGTCCAGCTGAGCCACGCGGGTAGCCCTCTACCTCAGAAAGCAGAGCAAAATGTCAAGGCTTCATTGCTCCTCCTTCCAAAGTTACAGATGCTCATGTCACTGCTGAGACCCACTATTAATACCATATGATAAATACATATCTTTAAAGATAAAGAAGTATACATATTAATAATTCAATTGACTTGAAAAGAAATGAGCTTTTCAACTTGGCAATGTGTCAGAAAGACAAAAATATACCTTCAGGTTTGTATGTGTGACTCCTGGCTGAACTCTGGATTAAAGCAGGATCATGTGCAGGAGCCTGAGCTGCCATCATAATATGCCTTCAGTGTTCAGTGATCTTATCTCGAAGCTCCTTTCAAAGGCTCTGACACATGGGAAGGGGAGCAAATATGAGAGGGCATCCGTCCAAAGGAAATCATGACATTTACTATGAAGAAACCCTAGAGTGACTGAGAAGAGACAAAGGCATCTTGGGTATCCCCTTGACACTATTTAGATTAATTCCAGCAGGAAGCTGCAGAAACAGAGAAGTCCACCTACAGTAGGATTTTTATTAAATGGGATTTTGAAATTCTGGTCAATATTAATTTAGGAGAAAAAAAAGACAGGATGTGTCTCCTTTTAAATACAATTTTCTACTACAATTTACCGAACAAAAAGCCATTATCGTCACGGGCAAACGTGTATATTTCATAGTTATTTTACAAAAAGCTTTTGTTAATAGTTGCTGCAGCTTTACCTGGCTAACCCCCGCCTCAGCTGGGCTGATCCTGCTTGAGCAATGGTGACATCAAGTGGACAAAGAAAGTAACTCAGCTTGAAAGTTGGCTTAATTTAATCTCAATTCAAAAGGCTGCAAAGTCAAATATGTTGATTCTTTCTGGTGAAATATTTATATTATATGTCCGTGACCTCATTCATTCACACAGTGGTCTGTTCTGATCTGTTGGTCCAAGCCGCCATGTGACAGAACCAGATCATCCAACTCCCTCCTCGACATCTGGGTGCAACATGCACTACCAGATCAGCCGTGTCCTCTCTTCTTTTTTTTCATTCCTCTTTTCCTCTCATTTATTTATTTATTTATTTATTCATCCTGTTACATTTCCTCAGTGCCTCTTACCTGTCATTAAGTTTGACTTTAAACTGTGTAAAACCACATTTGGGTATATTTAGAATATAAAGTCCAGAAGAAGCCAGCTCTATCAAAATTTTCTTTGTTTGTTTTTTACATTTCAGAATGTAGTTAAAGATTTCTGTTTGTCCATTTGTCAACAGTGACCTTACACTATACTACAGTACACTTTATTACTGTATGCAGATATTAGCTTCATGTTCATTGAACACTGAAAAGACAAAACATTACTGTAAGCCCTTTTCACCAAAGAGCAATTTCTTTCTTAAATTGAAAATAAACTCTATTTTTCCTGCTTGTACTCAACAGGGCCAAATTAATGGCTCATTAACAGATTGTGAAGAACCTAAGTCTCACCAAGTCAAGTCTCAAACCTATTGTCTCATTCCTGAAATGGCTATATTGAGTGATTTAACCATGCTAGCTTGAGAGCAATGACAGAAAGAATTTGAATAATATTAAATCAAATAGTACTTTTATAGAAAAAGCCACCTGCATACCTCAGAATCCATTTTGGTTTATTCTTCTCTCAGACCTTCATTTCTGGTTCCAACCAGCTCCCCTTGGATCTCAGTCCAGACATTTCCGGCCATCACCAGGGATTTAGGGCAGAAGCTCTTCTCTATGTGACTTCGTGTTTTACAATATGCTCCAGGCTTCAGTAAACAGAGAATTTGGAGTCTTAGGTGCAGGCACAGACACCCCCTCTTCGTTCCAGTACACATTTCATTACAGCAAGAATCTTAAATCATATGAAGTCCCGAGGGATTCGTCCACTAGGAGGGATGAGAGGGGATCTGGACATGATCAGAGGAAATGCTTTGTAAGTCTGAAGAAGATCATTCATCCTCAGGTCTGGTGGATACATTACTCTCTACTTTAGATCTTAAACTAGTTTTCTGATCATATGCTGAAATGATCAGTTTTTATAGACATCCATTTAATTTTCCAGCAGTTTCTCCTGAAGTTTCTGAAGTAACTACAGCAAATTTAAAAAAAAAGTAAAATATAAAAAAGACACTAACTGATAATACAAAGTTGAAGTAACACTGTGCTGACAATATATTTATAACATCATGACTTGATCTCCGCTAATAAAATAAAAACACAGATTACAAATTGGGTTTTTCAATAATATAAAGTCCTTTAAAAGCTATTATTAGGATAGTTTAAAAAAAATGAACAAAAAGGAAGGAAAAAACATAAATTAGTTGTTGAAAATATGGTTTAAGTCTTTATGTATTCATTTTTATATAATGATGATAACTGGTAGTAAAATTTGATACTGTAAAAAACAGAATATAAAGATTAGAATAAAGAGCCAAAATGTATCCACAACATTGTTAGAAACTAATGAAGAAATGATCTATTACTAAAGGTGGTTCTACAAGCTACTGAATTTAATACACTAATAGATAATTTGTTGATGAAGTGCACTTGACTGCTTCATCACACCTAATTCCAATGAAACCAGTAAGGATGGACTTTTCTCTCACACTGCTTCTTCATATTGACTTAGTTTTTCTTGAATAAATATTGACACAATGTTATTCATTGTTGTTTATTAGATTGCACTTACCTAGTTTTAACCCATTACAGCCTGACCTGAGAGTTAATGGGAATATTTTCTATTTTCTTTATCATAAGTCTTTATTTGTCCCTTTAACAAAATGTAAAAATAGAATGTAATAATATTTATTTGTATATATGTAGTCTATTATTACTTCAGAATTATAGTAGTGCAAACAGTATCCACCAGGGGGCAGAAGACAAGTTTTAGACAAGGTTTTGAATAAAGTTTTAAACATAAAGTGATGCAATAGGTCTAAAAGCTACATGTACCATAAGTAATATATTAGGATACACTTGATTGAAATGTGAACATTAAGTGAAGTTTGAGAATCAGTTGTAACAGAACATCTGTTGCACAGTATTTCAAAGAGATCAAATTAATACAATTAAGCACACCTCACTGATAATACACGTGGAACATAAGCGTATCAAGCTGTAAATCATCAACATTTGGTGGAAAATTTCAAAACCATGTGTGCCTATGCAAAAAAAGCTGTAAGTCTGTCTTTTCATTCATGTTTGGCCTGTTCTGTATGTACCCATCAACTACAGAAAACTATTATTACTCATTCTGTCAACAGTCCCTTTTTGTTAATGTCTGAAAGGTTAAAAGGTCTTTCCCCAAGTTTAACCATACAGCTTTGCATCTCATGCAATGAAAATCATGCTGTTTTAGTCAAGCCACATGCAGAAAGAATGTGGACAGGTCCTGGTCTATTTCACACATATGCTCCACACATATGTTTACAGTACTCCACCACGCGTTCACTCTGAGAGGCCCAGGCCCGTTACTTGGATATCAGTAACTGAGAGAGAAAAAGAGAATGAGACAGAAAGTGAGGGAATAAGAGGAGTCTGATTAGAAACCATATTTGCACTTCCTCTTTTCAAGCTGGATGTCAAGCGTGTGGGCTGTTGGCGGATGGATAGACAGGTGGTTGTGGGACTCATTGAAGGAAAAGCAGCCAGCTGGAGCGGTAACAGAGTGGTATTGTGAGCTGACTGACTGACTGATGCCTCAGTGGAGCGGAGATGCAAGCCGTCGGGTGGCCTCTTTCTGGGCTCACACAGGACCTCTCTGTGCTGATGCACTTTTGGAAGTGGGTCAGGCAGACACAAGGGCATAGTCGAGTGCAATCGGAGGATGTAGATTCGGCAGAGATGGAAAACAAAGAGGCATAAACAGTGAAGCTTGTGTACAATGATCTGGAAGACACAAGGGCAGAAAGTTTTGCTGACCGTGTTAGAAAATGTCAAGCGGTTGGGGTTCCATTGACAGGACACATCAATGCATGTCCTTTCAGGATTCACATCTTTCTTTTTGGCCATTTGAATCATAATAATTACTTTGTAAATTGCATTTACAAAGTAATTATCATTCTGACTAGCTTGATTCTTTATGATAACATGAAAAGGATCTTCTACAAAAAAAAAAAGAAAAAAGGCAGAAGCAGTAGCCCTGCTTGCCATGGGGAGGCAATGTTCTCTCTTAACGGACATTAACATCCTTTCCAGCATCCATTTTGCATCTAATTCTTTGCAGCTCTTGAGCAGCAAAATGATGGCCAGATATACAAGCAGGGAGCAACCAATAATCGTGCCACTGATGTGGGAACTTAAAAAGAACAAGGCTGCCACATTTTTACACATGAAAAGAACAACAACACAATAAAAGGAAGATCTGAGGAAGCCGGAGGAATGTGAGGAATGGGAGAGGAAAACTGTTCTGTGTCACACTTAAACCTAAAGCATGTTTGGAAATACCATAAAATTGTGTTTATGAGGTTTTTTTTTCCTGGTTCTGTACCACATGCAAAGGAGTACTGATTGTACCAGAAGGGTGAGACCGTCAAACCTGAGATGTCAGTTTGTATTAGAATGACAAGACTACTGGATAGGAGGCGGGGCTACATACATGATGCTAAAAAAACAGCTTTATTAACTTGGGAATTTTAGGAATATCACATTCCTGTGTGTGCCATGTATGGAGGATAAAAAGACTGTGAGGTTATGTTTTACATCTGTGCTGGCACCTTGTCAGAACATCATGTGTCTGACCCATCCTGTTTGCTGTGAAACTGAACATGCCTGGTGTTTATCCTCCCACACGCAGCCGCAGCGGGGAATCCATTCAGTTGCAATCCAGCAGAATAAAAACCTCTTTTAGCCCTGAACTGGTTGATTGTGGGGGGATATATGAAAGAGGACAGCTGTGATGTGGGTTTGAGACAAAACAGACCACACCATCTTGGTCTTTGTAAATACTTTATATGCAACAGCGTTTTGATCTTTGCAAACACTGTATAGAAAACACTTATGGTAACAATGTTTTTCTGAACATTTAAAGCGTGTCTGAGCTGTCAGAAAGACATGGCACAGTAATCTACACTTTTACAAACATTCCTCCTTGCCAAACACTCCCACACTCACACACACTCACACACGCAGCCACTGCTATCAGGCTCTCCACTCGTAGTTCACAGTAGGCTTCATTACACTGTTTCGGTATCATAGGATGGTTCTCAACATTTTTTATTATTTAAAATATCTATCAACATTTATGCCGTAATATTTGGAAAGTGATACATTTGTATTTACATAAGCTTATCGAACAAGATTCAAATACAATTTGTGTACGTACAGTATGTATAGTTGTATCTATGTTTGTATATGAGTGCGTGCTTGCTGATCGGAGCACGTGATCATCGCGTCTAACCAAAGACAGCTTCCACTGCTGGCGTCCAGTCTGGTCAGACAAGAGTGCCTCAGTTCCTCAGATGCGGCGATGCATTGGCAGCAGAAAATAACATCTCGCCGCTTCAGTCGCTCCCTTGGTCTGACTGTGACAGCATGAGGAGATTATGACCAGACAAGACGTTAGGCGCTCACAGTACGTCGGACTCATACATTCAGCACGGGCCAGGAGGTGTGAGTTGTTTCCTGTAGTGGCTGTGATTTATGGTTCCACCACATCAGCGACTGGCACATTCTGAGTAATACTTTTTTTCATTTCATATGAGATAAAAGTAAGAAAACATGACTAATGGTCACAGTACTGTACCATGTCTGATTCTATAATGTCTCCATAAGCATTAGCAATCCAAACTGGGCAAAGAAGAGTCTTTTCTTCCACCTAATCACACATTATTTCTCCTGATTTTCATCCTTCTTTTCTCCTTATCACCAATTTGCTAGCATTCAGATGTACATCCATATACACATAGTACAGGAGAAAGCGATTACACTTCCACACAGAGAAAAACATAAAAGCACACATGTCAACGTAGAAACGCTGAGATGCAAGAGGAAAGTGAGGCACATAAACTGGCAGGCAAAACTAAGCCTGAATTTTGGTATACTTAAAAAAGAAGCCAGATGTGGATGGTGAGGGTGTCTCAGACAGGCCCAGGCTTCCAGTCTGGTGTAAAACTTCTAAAATGTGGCCTTTTTAGCACCTATATTCTTGTAGGTGCCTTGCACATACTCTGAATCTTTCTGTACCTACAAAATGGAGATAGAGGTAGGAGCTCTATCATTCACACTGATTTTTAGGCTTGAATAAGGTACCATAGTAAGGAGTAGTGCTTAAAGGCTTTATGCCCACATCCTCATTTGCAATAATCAAGGCTGAAGGCATTGTAACAGAGATCCACAAAATGAAACAAAGAATTTATGTGTGTTAACAGTCTCATAAACTCTGGGTGTGGACCTGAAATAGGCAATAGGCTTATTTCTGCTGGGTCTCTACATGGCAAGGGGTGTCATAGTTTAATATCAGCTGTGGTTAGATGGGCAGGGACTAAACTTTCTTATATTTGTTTCCTTGATGAAAAAGCTTAGGAACCATAAGCAGACTTTCTGATAGGTGAAGGAGTAACAGTGGTTGAAATGGAAATGATGGGTGAATCTCTTTAGGGCGAGTACAGAAGAGCTTGAGGCCCCAGGGGCTCTGTGGGGGACATTACCTCAAAGTGGTAACACTTTGCCAGCCCTGTTTGTAAATGTAGATCTTGAAACCTGTATCATCTACCTTTGCTTTACACTATTTTTGAGCTACTTCATTATCCTGGGCATCTATTGGTTCATAAAGTCAGTTGATTTTGTACCAAATTGATAACAGAAAGAGAAAGTAGAGGAGAAAGAAAGTGAGCAGGTAATCTGGTAATCAGTCCTTCCAATCACCCCTAGATTTGTTAGGATGGGGATCAGGAAATTAAATGAGCTTCATTTCAGCCATCGTCTGGGGTCGAATCATCAGGCGTGGATGAGTCCTCAGCAAAGTCGTCTGTTGACCCACTCTTGTGGATGCGGCCATCACTACGCATGCTGTGGAAAGTCTTGCGGAAAGCCTCCATCATCGAGTGTGCCAGCTTCTTGGCCTCCAGCTTGTTCTCGCACTCCACAGCGTGGCAGTCCATCTGGAAGGATAGGTCATCGTTGATCTCCCGGTAGATCCAGGCAAATACGTTGGGTCTGATGCTGTGGTCGGCTGTGCAGTAAGCGATTCGCGCCACCTGGTACGTGTCCATGGTTAGTGAGGCTTCACCACGCTCGTCCAGGTGGTGGAGACGCACCTGGAAAGGTCGGATCTCCAGCAGAGAGTGGCCTGTGGGGCAGGTGCCCTGCTGCTGAGCCAAGGCACGGTGGTCAACCAGACCCACCACTGCCGACTCAGTGCAGCCGGACAAGAACTGGGTCCCAGAGATTGTCACCTTGCCCAGGTAGGTCACCTGCAGCAAATAAGAAACAGGTACAATAAGATTAGTTTTCTTTTTCATCTCATGCCCTTGAGTGAAGATCCTAACAGGGTTTTAATTTTTCTCGTTTGATTAAGGCAAAGACTCTAAATTGAAAACAACAGTGAGACATAAATAGACTTCTTAAGTACACCAAAACCAGACAAAAATCAACCTCAGCGTTTATCAGACTTTACTTTTCACTAAGTACTGTGGGGTGATCAAAGTGGAGCAAATAACAATAGATGTTTCATGTTCATACTCAATCTTTGTCTATTTATATAGCACTTTTCATGCAATACAATGCAACACAACTTCACAACATTAAAAACAGGATAAATGTACCCCACGTCCCTCCCACTTACATATAGACTCACACACAAGTACGCACACACACAGCAAGAAAGAGTAATGTAACATGGCTGGGCACTGAGCATCAAAGTGAGGAAAACCACCTTTAGGGGGCCTTCCACGATGAGAGAAGCCACCGTCCGCAGCCACAGGGAGCGCCACCACAGAAACCCCCCTGACCCGGATAGACCAGGGTAGACTCCACACATGGTGCAGAGTCCTCCAGTCCTCCAGGCCCAGAAGGCCCCCAAGACGACGTCCCCGCGGCCAGACCAGACAACTCCCAGCGTGGAGGGCCCCATGAGGAAGCACTGGAGCTAAAAACTAAAAAGGTTAAAAGACAATAAGAACAGATTAAAAACAGGAAATAGATACAATAATTGAGAAATATATAAAAACCTTTGACTCCATATTCAGTGCTTTACTTTTAAGTCAACCTTAAAGGTCATAGCTACAACTTTTTCATCAAAACAATTAATCTTTCAAAAATAATACTTCCACAGAACATCTAGAGATATGCAGAATAAACTTATAAATTTTACTGGGGAAAAAAAGTATAGTATATAAATAATTGTTTTATCTATTTTGACAGGTCCAAATTATGTAAATATTTACAGTACATCTGGGTTCGATGCCAGCGTCTACAGTAAAGGACTCTGCGCCAATAGCTTTAGTAGGTTGATATCACGTGAGGCGGAGCTCAGAAGTTGCCAGATCGATACATGTCTTTAATTTAAGTGGACAAAAATGAAGCAGGACGAGCTAATGCTAATTAACTGTCAGCCGGTACTGTAACCTGGCACAGGCCTGTTGTAGCAGGTTTATCTGGTTCGTCTGCAGTTGAGTTATTGTTAAACTATTCAGATGGCGCTGTTGCTCGGTTAGCTTCTCTGTGGTATTAGGCGTACCTGGCAACGGGTACAATTTAAAGTTGAAGCGAGTTTGAGTGTGACACCTAAACTTGTAGCGATCCCCTTTAAAATCTAGAGTTATTAAAATCTTTTCTTGAAGAGAAATGTGACAGCCAACTGTAGCGATGAGGCTTTTTCAATCTTTCTTAATTCTCTGTGGTGACTGACTGTCTTGATGTTCTGCTGGCTCTGTGTGCATTCCTATTACAAAAGAAGCAGAAGAATTAAAATAAAAGAACACTGAATTGATCTGTGGCTGCAACAAGGAACACAGAATACCATAGTAATGACACCACATACCAGGAGAGCAACAGACTGAGAAGATGGAGAAGGATAAGGGGCAGAAAGTTAAAAAAGTGAACAAAGGTGGAGTTTTCTTTGGAAGTGTGGCCAGTTCGAAAAGCTGCCAGGGAATAATGGCTGACTTGTGCACTTCTCAGCATGCTGTTCTTTATGGTTTTATAAAAATACACAGAGGAGGAGCCTCAAATACTCAAAGAGTTTCTACTCCTGTCTGTGTTTATTCAGGGGCAGGGGAATACTCATGAACTCTTTCGAGTTCATTACAGCTGGCTTCCATGCTGCACACATTTGACACATGGCTGCAGATAGCATGACTGCAACAGTAAATGTGGATTGCAAAGGAAAGATTTGTATCATGTCTTATCAATGTTAGTAGAGCATATGGCCGGCATGCACAGCCCGATACACATCTCCTGGAAATAAAGCCAGACTGATCTTGATAACACTTTCCCCACAGTGACTTTATGTAAACTATTTCATGTAAGTGTTTTGGTTTTGGTACTTACATTGTAGCATTCTGATAACAGAATAAGTCCACAAACAGACAGCATGTCCAGACTGACAAAGACCATGATAAAATGATACAGCTGCAGCTCAGGTCCTGTTTCATTCATCGCATGATCTGACTGCCTCTCTTCTTCGACAAGTTTTGTTTAGTCTACATGCCCTCGTTCTCTGCAATGATTTTGACTGAATGGGACCTTTCAGTGCAAGCATGGAAATCAAGCAGGCAGCCACTCAGCCTCTATGTAAGGTATGTAGTAAGGTGTAACAGTTTGGCGTAACATTTACCATAAGAATTAAAAAATGTAAAACCTGAAGAAGGCACATGTATCTTTGGTAAAGATGTGGATGAGTTGGGCAAAATATTGTGCCTTGGAAAATTCCCATCAGGAATAGTTTTGAAAAAAATATTGATTTAACTGTCATGTTTATTTAACAAACTTGGTGCTTAAACAAAAAGGTGAGTGATTTTTAAAGTTTTTAAAGCACATCTCTAAAGCTTATGTATTATCAGTAGTCTACATCTGGTTTATTTAATCCACAAATGAACAGAAATGTAGTGATAATTTGTGGTTAAAGGGGCTATTACCATCTACCTACCTGTGAGCTCAGCTAGCCACTTCTCAATTCCTGCTCAAATTTAGGGTAATTAATCTTCTTTTTGACAGAAAGAAAAAAAAAGATTTTCCTCAAACATCTAAAGCTAGTCCTAGTGTCATAGTCATGACCACTGAAAACCAAAATCACAGTACAGAGACAAACCCAATTTCCATTCCTCCCTTTATTCCTAACACTTGACCCTACTTCTCCACTTTTCTACATGAGGTGCTTCTTTTCTGTTAGGGTTAAACAACAGGTGGTTTGCTAAGAACACCTTCCTTTATGAACGGACAATAGTTTAGCCTTTAAGAAACGGTGGGCCTCAAATTGGGAGACTATGGAGTCAAACTGCCAAAATGGCCACTTTGGACAGCTCGCCTGAAATGTCTGACCTAAAACCTCTAATTTTGTTCTGCTTCACTTCAATGGAGTTGGCTTTTGTCAAGATAATGTTATATCATATTGAAAGAGATGTATGGGTATGCCAGTAAGATAGTAGCTGGATAAAACAAGACGTGTTGAAAATACATGGATCAGGTGAAGAAAACAAGGTCTACATAATGGATCTGATGGGTATTTGCGAGTAACCTAGCTTTGAAGAAGAGCTTTTTAAGAATTTTATGGACCAAGGTAGATTGCTAGTCTTATGTAATGCTGTGCTACCTTCCCTTTTTTATGCTTCCATCACAAGAGTCTGTAAAAAAAATGGATGCGAGTAGCCTAGAGTATTGTGCTGCAAAATACACACTGTACCACATCTTATAGACACAGATAGAGTCCACTACAGCCTTTACTAATACTCTAAATCATTTTTTTTCCCAGGTATATAACATATATGTACAGTAACCTACCAATCAAAAGTTTGGAAACACATTGTCATTAAATCTAATGGGATCGTGTGTCCAATCGTGACTGGTAGTGTATCTTTAATAAATAGGGTCAATTTCTTATAGAAATAATGTTGTTGGGAAATCCATATGGACAAAAACAGCATTCAGCGAATGCAAAATATTATTCTGTAAATGATTGTGTATTTGTACAACAGCGAAGTATAAGCAACTGTAAAGTGAATAAACAGATGAAATAGCATAATTCTTCCAAATTACTAGGGGTGTATGAAAAAAATCGATTCACATAAGAATCGCGATTCTTAGTTTAATGATTTTTTAATTTAATTTAATTTAAAAAAAAAAAAAAAAAAAAGATTAAAATTTTTATTTTATTTTTTTAAAATGCATTCCAGGCTTTATATTATGCAGAAGCCCTTTTTTTTGGTTCAAACTTATTTTCTAGCTAGCTACTTAAGAGTAGTAATTGAGGACCACACAATGGGCCTCATTCACGAACCGTTCTTAAGAACAAATTTGTTCTCAAGTCCTACTTACGAAGTTTTTACGAAGATTGTGGCATTCATGAATGTTTTCTTATCTTGCCTTTGTTCTTAGGCA